>JADRCD010177301.1:1927-25451 GCA_019843815.1 Montemys delectorum
GGAAAGAGAGTAGTAAGAGGGTAAGAGGGTAAGAGGGTAAGAGGGTAAGAGAGCAAGTAGAGGGCAAGCAGCCCCTTTTATAGTGAGTCAGGTAACTGTAGGGTGGAGCCTAGAAAGAATGCTAACACACTCTATAGACCAGGATGTCCTCAAACTCAGAAATCCACCTGCCTCTACCTCCCGAGTGCTGGGATTGAAGGAGTGCTGCCACAACTGCCTGGCTAGGTTGATTCTGTCTCTGTGCAGAACTGTCCATGTCATCAAATGCTGTAGGGTTGAACTGTCAATATCCTGTCTATTTTGTGGCCATATAGACTCAGAAAATGAAAACATTTATATACCACACAGAAAAGCTTACAAAAGACATCCTCATTCACCTGTTTGTATTGAGCCAATGTTCTTTAATTAAGATAGCACACTTAAGGACAGGAAATGTGTCAGAGAGTTCTACCATACTGGAGAGTCAGCATCAATCTATGCAGGGCATAAATCCAGAGCTTCAACATCTGCATAAAGACTCTCTGGGCCTCTAAATCTCTCATGTCATCCTAGAGATAAGGAATAATGTGAGATCAAGACAGGAAGGCCATGGTGTCAGCCTTCCTTGGGGCACTAGACTGATTTTTCATTTAGCTTCCCTCCCTGTGAGCTTTTTCTCAACATGTCTCCTAAACAAAGAGCCAAAGAGAGATCATAACAAATCTCCAGCTGATCCTCTGATGAGTCAGAAAAACACCCTTCTTACTTGCAAAGTGCCTTTCCAAGAAGCTCCAACAATTTTAAAAAGCAGGTCATTATTTATCTGTGCACCACACCCAGGAGTCTGAGGTCTCTAATTGCCTTAGGTGAAGAAGCAAGTCCACACGGTTTGGGGGAGCTTGCAAAAGACACAGGACCATGCTGGTTGCTATGCCAACTGTCTCTTGTTTTTTCTTGGTAAAGGCCAGAGACATACTCTCTATCCTGCTTCTGTTGTCCATCCCTGCCATCCCCTAATGAGGGGTGAATGTTCTCTGACCCCTCCCTCCAAGGACACCGGGTTCACACTTTACAACAGTGGGTTCTCACACCACTGAACACATTGTTCTTCCCTTCACCTCTGGCCGAAGATCCTGCAGGGGGTGAATGAATAGTGCTATTCAGATGGCAACAAATAAGGGAAAGAAAAGAAAGTACAGCTTCCAGGTAGGACTGAGAGTCTCGGTTGAGTCAGCAAATGAGAAATAAACTTTCTGCTCTCCCCATTCACTATGCACCACTGACTCACAGCAAAACTATGCAGCCAGAGCCACGACTCAAGGCTGTAGCCACTGTTCACTGTGGAGTTATAGACAAAGCATGTGACTTCTCGATACCTTGACTTACAGAACACATCCCATTGGGTTGTTGTAAGTATCCAATGTGGGCTCTTATTACTTATTTCATACTTATTTTGTTACCATATTTTGTCAGAAGCATCATCAATCTCCCATTAACTACATAATTCTGTGACTTCTTAAAGTCAGCGTAGTCCTGAACCAAGGAATGATTGTGGTGAGCTAGCAACCTGCAGGGACCTGGCCATCCTCTTGTTAAAGGATTAGAATGAAGGAGAGAATGTCAGGCTAAGTCCAGAGACTCCTGTAAGGCAGACCTTGGTCACTATAGCCAATCTCACCACTTCCATAGTATCACCCAAACAAGTAACTAAAGTCAATGAGTTACTTTAACAGAAAGAACCATCAGTCCCTCTGGTTTAAGCTTTCACCACGTCAGTTTTCAGAGATGGGGAAAGGGAGACGGAGTGAATTTGAGTTATTTGCCCTGTTATTCTAGCTCAGATACAAACCTTGCCTTTCTGTCTGTTAACACAATGGTTCAGTGTGCTACCCAGCAACATGATAGGCACAGCAGCTGCTACCCTAATACTCTACCCAGAACAAGCCCACCGGTGACTAAGCTGGCCTGGACTACAGAGAACCTTGTAAGCCATTTTTGATAACACCGGACTACACTCATCCTTGAGAATGACACAAGCTATCCAACCACCAACCACAGGCTTATTAGTTCTGGGAAGCTCTTTCCTAGGAATAAACAGACGCTTGACAATTCTAGCCAAGAGAAAAATATGAATACCTATTTAGAAACATCATTAGACAGTTAAAACATTGTCTCTTGTAATTAATATATGCCAGATGACCTGCAGGCTGAGATTATTACACTCAAAGGAGGAAGTCGATCCTCAGAAATAGTACACCTGAGAACCACCAGGAGGGTTTGTTTAAACAGGGAGCAAGGCCCCTAGCCTACTCTTCTAACTACATTGGTCAGGGTGGCCCCAGTATTTATATTTCTAACAAGTACCTCCTGGTGCTGCGGCTGCTGATTTAGCTATAGTTTGTAAATACCTGGATTGAAGTCAAACAGGAAGATAGGGAATCTAGAAACATGGGCCACAAGGGAGGTTGATTAGGCAGATCTCTGCTGGGCAGGGTGTGGTGAAAGACATGACCACTCCACCCTGCTTTTATATTCCCAGGTTCTTGGCTCCTTCCTCGACCAGCAGGGAACACTGGGTCTAAGGCTCACACCTTGCAAAAATCACAAAAAGCTGACTCTGTAAACTTGAATCCTTTCCTTTTGTGAAAGGGAACTCCCTACCTACTTGCTAATGATTAGCAGGCAGTATGGAGAGCTCATGCCTAGAAGCCCAGCTTGGGATGTTGAGGAAGGGAAGTTTGAAACCAACCTGGGATATGTAATGACACCCGTTCTCTAGCAAGCAAACAAACCAATGACTTCATAATTAGTTAATTAAAAGGGAAAAGTAGAGCTGGGCAGTGGTGGCGCACGCCTTTAGTCCCAGCACGTGGGAGGCAGAGGCAGGCGGATTTCTGAGTTTGAGGCCAGCCTGGTCTACAGAGTGAGTTCCAGGAAAGCCCAGGCTATACGGAGAAACCCTGTCTCGAAAAACCAAAAAAAAAAAAAAAAAAAAAAAAAAAAAGGAAAAATGGGAGCACATGTTGCTGGAGGGAAAGGATGAATGCTGGGAAAATCCTGCTTAAGGGTGACCAGGAGGCCAACAGTGAGTGGGATGTAAAGTGAATAAGTTAAAAAAATAAATAAATAAAAATTAAAAAAAAAAAAAAAAGCTACAGAGAGGTGTGCCTGGAAGAACAGGAGCCAAGTACAATCATTTCTGGGAGGAACTGGGACACCTAACTGTAGTGTGCACTTGTCTAGATTCTGGGTGTGGGGAGGCCTCGTTCCTAGTCAGGACCCAAGTTTTCTGACCTAGAAAATAAGGAAGCTAACTGGATTTCTTTCACAAACCTTTCTACTCTCCAACGTCTGTTTTTGTGGACTCTCTGATGAATCTCCAGGGAAAAGTCTTCCCTCACACGATCAAAATAAAACAGACCTTTTAGGGCACATTTTGTACTGAAAAGATCAACCACAAACCACAAGGCTGGGAACCGTGCAGCAGCAAACATTTCCTTTGGCTTCCAAACACAGATGAACAGAATTTAAAGGGAAGCTGTGCTAGTAGGCAGGCTGCAAACCACCGTCTAGGGTTACAATCTATCTATTTTCAGTTCGTAGGACACTGAGGCTGCCACAGAGCCTCTAGAATTGGCTGTTGCATACTTTTACCATGTGAACACCTTACAAGGCTTCTCTGGGTTTAAAAATATTACTTCATAAACCCTCAAAAGTGGTATCAGGAACACCGTGCTATGGCTGCTTTTGGTTAAGGGGCAGTAAAAAATTTCACCAGTGTACATGCATCTGATACTCATACCAGGCAGAGAGACAGATGCCCAAGGTGAACTAGTTTCCATAGTCACTGTGGTGGTTTGAATGAAAATGGCTCCCAAAGGCCCATAGGAAGTGCCACTTCCTATGGTGTGGCCTTTGTGGGAGGAATTGTGTCACTGGGGGTGGGCTTGGAGGTATGCCTGGATACTCAAGCATCCAGATACTCAAGCCAGGCCCAGTGCCATTCTCAGCTGCCTGGTGATTCAGATGTAGAACCCTCAGCTACCTCCTTAGCATCATGTCTGCCTGCATGCCGCCATACTTCCCACCATGAAAATAATGGACAAAACCTCTAAATTGTAAGCCAGGCATACTTAAATGTTTTCCATCATAGGAGTTGTTGTGGTCATGGCATCTCTTCACGGCAATAGAAACCTTAAGGCGGTCACTGTAACTGAAATGGGCATTGCTTTCAAATAAAATGCTGGAATCTCTGTATACAGGATATACACACAAGTAAAGATCTCTATACTAGGTTAAAACTGAATTTAGCTGATATTATTTTCCCCTTCTATTGTCTATTTTAGCTAAATGCGTTGCCCTCATTCCTGCCTATCTTATCCTTTGGAGGATAATATTCTCCCTATATCCTCATCAATTCACTACATTCAAGCCTACCACTCCTTCCTTCCCTAGTAGCTTGGCAACCAGAAGTTATCTTTGACTCATCCAGGACTACTTCCTCTAATGCTTATGTTTGACCATGTACCTCTCTATATTTACTCTTCTTTGCATTAGTTTTCTCTCTCTCTCTCTCTCTCTCTCTCTCTCTCTCTCTCTCTCTCTCTCTCTCTCTCTTTCAATTTACTACAAAACCTGTGAGTACAGAACTACCCCTCTAGCCATGTTGGCTCTTGCCTGTGATTGGACGGCCCTGGAAAGTAGAAGCAGGAGGGTCAGGAATGGGTTCAAGGTCAAGCTCTGCTACACAGCTTAAAAAGCAAGTTTAAGGTTGCCGGGGTTATATAAGATCTCTTCTTTCTCAATGAACATAGGAAGAAAGAAGAGGAAGAGGAAGAAGGGGAGAAAGAAGAAGAAGGGGAGGGGGTAAAGGAAAAAAGACCAGGAGAAAGAAGGGGTAAGGGGAAAACACTATTTCATTCTTCTATCACGTTGTCTCAGTGTCTAGTGTGGGGTTAAAGGTAAGAAGGTCCAGGCTGCCATGTTCCTTTGAACCTGGAAAGAAATCAACCATACAGTACAGAATGTCAAGGCTAAGTCTCAAGGTCTGGCCTTTTTGTGGTTGGTAATGTACCCAGGAGAGAACAGGCAGCCCCTCAAGGGGCTTTTCTATGATGACAAACACCCGTGTGTCAGCTTGGTTCCCCTCAGAAGTGTCACGTGATCCTTCCTTCAATGCAGCCCCTCTGTTCCTCAGGAAGTGTGTCTGTAGTGGGGACTCAGCTTTCCTGGGGTTCTACCTGCTGTCAAGATCCCATGTGGTGTAGACAGCAGACACCCATGCTGGAAGAGAAGGCATGGGCAACACACAGCCCAGAGTCAGATCAGAAGTCTGAGAAAGGTTGGTAGAAGGCCATTGGTTGCTTTGTTTATATGAATGGTTGTTAGACAACATAGGCATCCTTATTGGCAAACAATTAATTAACATACTAGGTGCCTAAAAAAGGTGACATGGAAAGCTGGCACAGGACACACAGAAATGACAATATGAGTCTGAGCTACAGTGATGGGAACACAAACACACAAGAAGGGATCGACAGTAAAGATCAAAACAAATTGAAAAGTGGTGGGAAGAGATGCTGAGAAGCAGTTACAACCGTGGTTCTCAACCTGGAGGTCTCGGCCCCCTGAGGAGGGAGGACTGCATATCAGATAGCCTGCATATCAGATATTTACATTATGATTCATAACAGTAGCTAAATTACAGTTATGAAGCAGAAACAAAAAGGATTTTGTGGGTGAAAGTCATCACAACACGGGGAGGTGCACCAAGGGGTCATAAGGTTGAGAACCCCTAATCTAGAAAACATACGGGTGAGCTTAGCTAAGATATGGTAAACCCCTGTGTATGGAGAGAAGGGTTGCCAGGGGACTGAATTAGGCATTACCACTTTGCAAGGAGCAAAGAACACAGACCATGGAAAACTTAAGACTTCTCACGAAGACTCAATCTTTTTGGTGTTTGTTTTGTTTTGTTATTGGTGATAGGATCTCATGTAGCCCAGGCTGGTCTCAAATTCATTATGTAGCTGAGGAAGACCTTGAATTAATTCCTGATCCTCCTACATCCACTCCCCAAGTGATGGGGTTAAAGGTATGTAACATGAAGATCATACTCGACTAACTTTAAAAAACATGCCTTCAGTGGATTTGTTGTCAGTGCTGGAGACTGAACACAGGCCTGACCCATGTATGCAAATAATGCAAGTACTCCACTACTGAGCTACACCATAGCCTCATTTTTTCTATTTCTTTTGAGACAGAATCCCCGTAAGTCAGTCAGACTTGCTTTGAAGTCACTTTATTGCCTAGGCAGGCCTTGTCCTTGTGATCCTCCTGCCTCAGCCTCCCAAGTAGCTGAGATTTCAGGCCTTTGCTACGAGGATTGGTTACATTGGCTCTTATAAGAATATTTCCAAAGCCAGGTGCTGTGGTACACACCTGTACTCCTCTTTCTTTCTATCTCTCTTTCTCTCTTTCTCTCTTTCTCTCTCTCTCTCTCTCTCTCTCTCTCTCTCTTTCTTCCTTCCTTTCTTCCTTCCTCTCTTTCTTTCTTTCTTTCTTCCTTCCTTCCTTCCTTCCTTCCTTCCTTCCTTCCTTCCTTCCTTCCTTTCTTTTCTTTTTTTAAGATTTATTAATTTATTATATATAAGTATACCAAAGCTGTCCTCAGACACACCAGAAGAGGGCATCAGATCTCACTACAGATGGTTGTGAGCCTCCATGTAGTTTCTGGGATTTGAATTCAGGACCTCTGGAAGAGCAGTCAGTGCTCTTAACCGCTGAGCCATCTCTCCAGCCCCCTGTATTCTCATTTCTTAAGAGGCAGAGGCAGGAAGATAAGGAGTTCAAGCTTATCTCCTGCTACATCTAGAGTTCAAAGTCAACCTAGGCTACATAAGACCCTGTCTCAGAACAAAACAAAACAAAACACACAAAAATACTTCTGCATGGCTGCCTTGGTTAAAATAATGGTTGTCTATGCGTATGTTTTGTATGCACTTATGCCTTTCATGAGTTCTCCATTATTTTTATAAGTATTGCCACACTCTATTTTCTCTATAATTTCCTAGTAATTGATGATGGACGAGTAAGTTTTCATTCCTGTTGGTGATTGTATAAAGAATCTGAAAAGTTACCAAGCCCTATTTAGAGCCCCCAAGAATGACTAGCATGGCTCTAAACACCTGTGGCTACTTTTCAAAAACAGCACTCATTAAGCCAAAGACAGCTATCATCTAAAGATAGCCAGACAAAGATCTCATCAGCTCTCAGACACATTCTCCTGACAGCTGTCATTTGGACTGAAGTGACATTTGGCGAGATCTACAAAGTCAGTCTGTTAATTAGGCTAGCAGAGGCAAAGTCAGCAAGCTGGACAGGGACTCTGGGAAATCATTAAGATTCTAACAAGCATGTGAGAGGTTTTTCTCAATTGAACATCATCCCACTATTGGTAGGCATCCTCAGTATCTTTTCATATTTGCTGTATTGTATGCAAGATGCCAGGATGCAAGGCTGACTCAGACACACCCTTAAGCTGCACGCCAGAAAGAAATGATACTTGGGTTCTGAGATTCAGCAGGCTGTCCAGGATCCTCAAAGACGCTCAGGCACCGATTTCACCTTAGGGGTCTGTTTCTTGGATGGTCCTTGTTGACTTCACAGTTACAGCTGTCCTGAAGGATTCTGATCAGTTAGCTCTCTCATTCCTTGCTCTGAGAAACTTAGACTATGTGCAGATCAGCCCACATTTATGAAACAAAGGGATTTTCCACAGACACACAACACAATTCAGGGACAAGGAACTAACCTCAAAAACAGTTTCCTTATTTTAAGGGAGGAGCGGTGGCAAGTGGAACTGGTCCCGAATAAGTTATTCAGACTGACACATGAACTTTAACAAAGTAAAGCATACAAAGGGGACTCTGAATGTAGCTCAGCAGTCAGGCACTTGCTTAGCATGTGCATGATTCTGGGTTTGACCCCCCAAACAACAAATCCCAGCAAGCCAAGGAACAAGCATTTGACTTAGGTTGACAACAAAAACCGATAGTTTGTATGTGGTTGATACAATGAGTTCCTGCATGGACAACGGACAACGGTCCTTCCTTGATTGCTGTAGTTATTTCTAAGCTTCTGCGTAACGTAAGAATAACCTCTCTTCTTCCTGTTTTCTACCATCACATTTTCTTTTATTTGTCGCCAGCACCACTGTCTAGTTTCCTGAACTTTCTTCTGACATTTTATGTTACCCGTGACTGACGGGAAAGCTCTAATCCAGACCGAATTCAGCCCATTAAACTTTCCAAAGCGAATCATAAGCCATTGTGGAAGTTCTACACATCTTGTTGGACACAGAATTAGTTGGTTTGTTGGGCTGTGTTGTTTTGCTTTGGTTTGGTGAGACAGGTTCTCATGTAGCCCAGACTTGCCATATAGTCAACAATATGTATCACTGTTGTGAGTTCCTCGTCTCCCTGTTTCCACCTTCCAAGAGCTGGATTACAGATGTGTACCACCTTGCCCAGCAGCAGATTGTTCTTTTATGTCTGCCTGTGGTATCTATCGTGATCTGAAAATAAACTGTTTCTGAAGTGCATCATTTTGGGTACTACACCGTAGAAGAGCTGAATCTTTAAATCAATACTTGCTCTGTAGTCTTTGATTGCATTACCTAAGGGGTTTGAATGTGACCATTATTATAAAAGGAGTGGCAAAAGTTTTAGGTTGAAGCAGGGCATGGGGATATACACTCATAATCCCATCACTGGTAGAGAATGAGGCAGGAAGAATACCTTTCTAGACTCTCAGAGCAGAAACACAAGAAAGAAAAATCTGTAGTGAAAATGAATCCAGTCTTGGTAACACAGCATTGATTGTACTTGAAGCCCCGTGTGTTTTCTTGTAGTTGTTCCTAAGCCTTTATTTTCTAACCCAAGGTCATTCTAAGCTTCTTATTGTTAGTTGCATGTACCAGAGTTAGTTCTACAGTTAATATCAGTCTAGTTCTAAAAGAGTCTCTGCTCAAGCCCTCCAAACAGACTTGTACCACAGGGTACTAGGTAGGGCTAAGCTTTATCCCATTACTCCCCTAATCACTGGGACTTTTGAGTGGCTAGCTCCACCCTGAAGGTGTCTATTGATCTCACACATTCTCACTCAGAGCATATTTAGAGTCTGTGAGGAACATGGGACAAAACCAAATGAATTTCACAGTTAAAGGTTTTATTTTTTACATTTAAAATGTATTCATTTTTACTTTCTGTGTATGGCTGTTTGACCTGTATATATGTCATGAATGTGTACCACATATGTGCCTGTTGCCCACAGAGGCCAGAAGAGAACATCAGCTTCCTTAGAACTGGAGTTACAGAAAAGAGGTTGTGAGCTGCTATGTGTGTGCTGGAAATTGAACTTAGGTCTTCTGGAAGAGCAGCTAGTGCTCTTAACTATAGGGCCATCTCACTAGCCCCAGATTTCACATTTTATCAAAGGAATATTTTATTCAATTGTCTTCTACCAATGTGTGGGCTTTTGTTATTTCTATACACTTAAAGAGTCATCTTCAACAGCCAACACAAGGGTAGTGGGAAGCGAACGGCGCGGTAGCGCGGTGCGGAAGAGCCGCCTCAGCAAAGCAGCCATTCCCCAGAGGCAAGAATTAGATTGCTTACATCTTGCTATCTTGTTCACTGTGATCTAAAGCAGGCCTCATAGGGTCTTAGTATTTAGAAGTTGATTAAAGATAAAATATTTATCAGAAAATCCTTCTCACAGCAAAAGAAGAAAAAGAATCCTTCCAGGCTTCCGTGCTCTCCAATGCACTCAGATCCACCGACCAGAGGAAAGCTGTCACTAACCTCATGTCTTGTTGGTTGCCATGTGAAAAAGACAGTTCTGTTACTACAACACCCATCCAAAGATTTAAAGGTCAACAGGAAAAAAAAAATATGTTTTTGATGTTGTTATCACTCTCAGCAAGAGCAACCTCAGAGGAAGAATAGCCCCATTCTGTCCTCCCGCTTATACAAGGGCTATTTACCATCTCGAGTGGCCTTTTCTCTGTGCCAAGTACATCACAATATCCCTTTCATCAGTCGCTTGCCACAAGCAACAAGTGACAGAAATATCACTGCCCTGGATGAATATAAACACAGGCTCTGAAGACCTGGAGAATTTGATGACCACCTAACATAAACAGTGGTACATCTGAGGAAAAGACCAGAGCAAAGCCCTGGAAAAAAAGCCTAGAGAGGTCTTCCTTCACAAAGCCCTGGGAAAGAGCTCATCACTTTAGGCTTGGTCCAGCAACACTGCAGACCAACTCAACCTCAGCGTTTTGGGATGCCCAGTCATACTAGACACAGCAAGACAGGAGGAACTCTACTGAGTCTGATACACACTGGCATAGGGTTTTAGGGTCTGACTTGGAGAGATGGCTCAGAAAGCTAAAGGTACTTGGTGCCAAGCCTGCCAATATGAGTTCAATCTCTGGAATCCATGAAGTAGAAGGAGAACCAACTCAGGTAAGTTGTTCTCTGATGTTCATAAGTGTCCTGTAGCAGGCACACACTGACACACAGACACACAGACACACACACACACACACAGACACACAGACACACACACACACACACGCATGAGCACAACATATACAGTAAATAGAATTGAATGATGAAGTGTGAACTCTAGCCAGGCACGGTGAGACATGTCCTTAATCCCAGCACTCAGAAGGCAGAGGCAGACAGATCTCTGAGTTCAAGGCCAGTGTGGTCTACAGAGTGAGTTCCAGGACAGCTGCCAGGGCTACACAGTAAAGACTCTGCTTTGAAAAACAATACAAAACAAAACAAAAAAACAAGAGAATGAAAGAAAGAAGAATAAGAAAAGAAAAATAGTGTGAGCTATAAAAGAAAAATCTAGGACCAACCTTTGAAAACAGCAAGAAAATAAGAAAACGTCTATATTATTTAATTATTGATCTATAGTATACTGAAGATTTAAATATTTCTTTTTATGTGGAGGGCTTTAAATCTACAACACATTAGAGCAGTACATGTAGATAACTATTAATCTGCCTTTTTTTTTGTTGTTTTGGAAGATAATTTTGTAATTATATTTATGTACAGAAAACTTAGCAGTGTACATTTAACCCAGTTTAATGGTGAGTTCTTTAGCCTTTGCCTTTTCTAGCTTGGCAATGCAAGCCACAGACGTAGGACCCAGGACGTTGCCTCCCCAATGGCAGCGGATCTTGTCCTATCAGTCACTATAATTGGTCCTAATAGCTTCCACCAGCTGAGCCAGAGCACCCTTGCCTTCCGATTTAACCTGTGTGAAGGCAACAGTGACGCACATCTTCCTGTGAACCAGGCGCCCCAGGCTGGTCTTTCCCTTGATGAAGCAGTAGGGCACCCCCATCTTTCGACCCAGGGCAGGCAGGAAAACCACCAACTCAATGAGGTCTACATCATGGGCAATCACCACCAGCTGAACCTTCCTGTTCTCCACCAAGGTGGTGACTGTATTGATTCCTGCTCAGAGGACCGGCGGCCTCTTACTTGGCATGTCCCCTTTGCCAGCAGCTTTCTTCACAGCACGGGCCAGTTCAGTAGCCTTTGTTGCTTTTCTTGCTTTGTCTCTGGCTTGTACTTGAGGGCAAGCTTAAGCAGCTGGGTAGCTGTTTGCCTGTCCAGGGCCTGGGTGAACTGGTTAATGGCAGGAGGTACTTTGAGCTGCTTATAGAACAATAAATATTACAGAACTTGTGCAGGGGATGTGTCTCAATGGATAGAGTGCTTCTCTAGCATGGATAAAGCCGTGGCAGGGGGTGGGGGGGGTGTGTCAATCTGGGCAAACTGGGTATGGTGGTGTCTTAGTCAGGGCTTCCATTACTGTGAAGAGACACCATAAGCAAGGCAGCTTTTATAAAAGAAAGCATTTAACTGGGGGCTGGCTTACAGTTTTAGAGGTTCAGTCCATTATCATCATGACAGGAAGCATGGCAGTGTCCCGGCAGACATGGTGCTGGAGGGGGAGCCAAGAGTCTTGATCTGAAGGCAACCAGAATAGTCTCTTTTCCACCCTGGGCAGAGTTTAAGCATAAGGCCTCAAAGCCCACCACCACAGTGATGCACTTCCTCCAACAAGGCCACACCAATCCCAACAGGCCACACCTCCTAATAGTGCTCTTTGCATATTCAAAGCACTATGGGTAGCAGACAACTATAACCTCTACAGGCGGAGGCAGTGGAATTCAAGCTCAAGAGCATCCGTATTAACATGGTGAGTTTGAAGGCCACCCTGGGATCCATGAGACACTACCTCTAAACACTTGTTAACCAAACAGGGAACCTGAGTGATTGGTCACAAAACTCCTCCTTAGTGAACAAGACTAAGGACCAAGAGGATCAATAGGTACAGGAGCCACAGAATAATGCATGTACATCCCTTTCTAAATTATAAGGTGCTGATTACGTGTTAGCTTACATTCTTAAGTGTATCACAAATATTTATCACCAAAAAGGAAAGAAAGTTAAATTGGTAAAGAAACAATGTCGTCTCCTTATATTTTCCTCTCAGCTAGCAAGTGTGATATAATTACACAGGCCAAGGGTTAATAGGCAACATCACCTCCTTTTTTTTTTTCAGTCAGCATTCCTGCTGTCCATTCTAATGGCTGCTGTGAGTGCATGAAGCTATGCAAGCTAAACATTAACACCTTAGCCACAGTCCCCTCGTCAGCTGACTCTAAAGCAGGAGTCTGTGTTTGTACGAAATAGTGACTCCAGCAACACACCGGAGTGATAGACTATACTACAAAGAGAGAAATAAGTGTTAAGGGGCTCATGATAGAACTGCCAAGTGTCTTTGTCTTGCATAGATGCAAAAACTGAAGACAAAGGAGGAGACTCAGATAAAAACACTGGGTTGCTATCCCCAAATGAACTGCATAGCACAGAAGTTCAATGCCAGAAACCGTAGTGGTCCTGTAGTTTGAAATGAGAAAGATTGAGTCTCACTACTTGAAAACTAAAAGCAATTTCACTTTCCATTAGGGATTAATCAACAAGCATCTATTGTATTTTGACTCAATTCCTCGAATAGGGAGGACGTCATTAGAGTTATAAAAATGGAATGACCAACAGTCATCTATACAGCTAGTGGTTAAAAGTAAGATAGTTCCGCCCTCTTGACCTTGCACACACGTGAAGGACTGCCCCCACCAAGCAGCACTAGCTTCTGTTTATACTTGTACCCAGGAACATCTATTCCTGAGTCTATGGTCCTAGCAAAGAAAAAAAAAAAAAAAAAAAGACATCTATGAAAGGATTTAACTGACACTTATTTCTGTGGCATGTATAGTTTTTTTATTTATAAGAACTACAAACTTGCCAGGCATAGTGGCACATGCCTTTAATTCCCAGTACTCAGGAGGCAAAGATGGGCGGTCTCTAGGAGTTTGAGGCCAGTTTGGTCTACATAATAAACTGTAGTCCAGCTAGGGCTATATAATGAACCCTGTCTGAAAAAGAAACAGAGACTGTTCTGGAGTAATGGTACAACCCTGCAACTACAGCATTAGGTGGGCTGATGCAGAAGGATGGCTGTGAGTTCAAGGGAACATTGCTAGTTAGTAAGTTACAAGCCAGTCTGGGCAACTCTAGTGAGATCCCATTTCAAAAGCAAACAAACTGCTATTAGTATAAATTCAGTAGCACTATTTCCTTTCATATAAGTTACCAATAATGATATACTGTCACTTCACTAAATGATAATCAGATTCTGTTGCGGGAAATATTAAAAAAGTTAGCTCGTCATCTCTCTTGCCCAGCCAGTCCGTGTACCAATACTGGCAGGGCCACAACGCTATGTCCCGGTGGGGTCCTGCTCAGTGTGTTCTTAACCACTGAGCTACTCTCTCCCAGATAGCTAGTTCATCTCGCTTCCATGCATTGCCCCACGCACCCCTGGTTAACCATCTTGACACCTAATTACCCAGTATAATTAAGACTCTTAAGCTTATAGTTAACCAATTAGGTTTATGTATTAATAATATCACATTTTACAAGATGTCAATACAATAATTTCAGAACCAGTTGATAAAACTTTATCATAATTATCTAACTTTTTGATAACACCATGTCCGCCTCCATTCTGGCTCTTCTCTCCACTCTCTCCTGCGACCTCTCTCCCTGTCCCCCAAACTCCTTGCTCCCCCTTCCTTTTCCTGTCCAATCACAGGCCCACCACTGCCCTAATGTGATTAGACAGAGAAAAATCCTGCAACAAGACTCTGTACCTGTGAAGTACAGTCCCTGCACAGTCCGCACATGTAGAAGAAGCTCACGAAGAAGAAACTGAGAAATTGCACATGGTGGTGTATGTCCGCGGTCCTAGCACTTGGGAGGAGTTAGGGCAAGAAGATCACACGTCTGACAGCAGCCTGAGCTTACTAAGGGTCTGTCATAGGAGGATGAAGAGGAAATTGAGGGGGAAGGGGAGAAGAAAGGGAGGAGTCCTGGCTATTAGAAGTATCCTCCAGCCTCTGCTGGAGGTTCCAGAAGCACCAGCGGGTGAGAGAATGAGGTGGTTCAGGAAGAGGGAGCTTTAGGCGATAACTCCCCACTTCCTAAGCATTATGCTGAGGTCTGGCTTCTAGCAGTAAATCTGAGAATCCCGAGACACCAGGGCAGGATAGCAGAACTGAAAACATCCAGACAATCTCCAAATCCTCACAGATTTCTAAGTCTTCCCTGGATAAACATTCTTTCAGAAGTGCTGATAAGTAGCCAAACCAACTTCCGTGCCTCCGTGTTCCCCTTAAAGAAGATAAATCAATCTAGCAGCAAAAGAACCACCCCAAGTGAGGCTAGCAGGAAGAGAGTGGGGGAGATTCCCTCGGGTTCATTAAGCATGTAAATTAGTCAACTGTTTTGTTCCAGGATAAACAGTGACTCAATAAGTCCTCACGTACTAGAACATCGGTATCATTTTCCTTACTTAACTTCTCTGGGGGGTGGGGCACACATGAAGATCAGAGGACAACTTGTAGGAATTGGTTCCCTCCTTCCACAGTGTGGGTCCTGGAGCCTCTAGCTGTCAGACCTGGAAGTAAGCGCCTTTACCCACTCAGCCTTCTCCATGGCCCTAGACGGGTGGTTTCTATTTAATTCTTATCCCTAACTGGTGCATCTTCACTGGAAAGATACAGTGATAAGTTGCAAACAAAGTCCTCAGTAAGCAGGCGCTGTGCCTCTTGGCTTGAAGCCACTGTTGGTGCAAGTCAGCAAATGGTGAACATTCAACAAATGTGCTGGCTCCCAGCCCCACTCCTTAGATTTCATGGGTGTTTCTCATCATTTCCTTTCTGTAGTAAACACAGCAAAAAGAAAGATGGAGCTTCTTATAAGACAGCAGCGTTGTCAGTGGCAGAGCAGCAACGCCTGGGCACTTCAGACATGTACCTCATATTAAAAACAAAAGGTTAGATTCAGTTATCAGGCAATAAAATTACTTTTACTTGGATTCATTTTTTAGTTACCTTTGGGAGGAGGCAGTACAAAGTCTGTGCCAAGGATTCTGTTCCAATGTGACTGTAGCTTAAATCTTATTAACAAGAGAGAAAAAGAGACAGAGATAGACAGACAGAGAAAGAGAGAGAGAGACAGACAGACAGACAGACAGACAGATGTTCCCTTGGTGTTAAAGGTTATCTTCAATTCCCAAATCATAGAGATGGAAAGGAAGGACTTGATGAGTTGAAATGGCTGACCTTTAGGGCCTTCCCGCAGATTATGCAAGTAAAGGTACACTGTCAACTTTTTCAGAGCGTCCACACGCTCTTCCCCATAATTACTCCTTAAGCAGCTTTGCTTATACAGAGAGATAACTGGCAGTCGTGGCCGGGCTTTTTCTGGATAGAACTATTCCTTAGAAAGCCATCACAACTCAAGTAGTCCAAATCGGTCCTTGCTCCTTGAAGTGAAGCCATCTGCAGCTCCTGCCCTTTGCTGACAACTTTGCTTTTCTTGTATTGGGGTATGGAGAGGAGTAATGAGAGAGTCATGCTATGCAGCCCCAACTGCCCGGATACTTGATATGTAGCCCAGCGTGGCCTTGAATTTATGGCTTTTGGAGTACTGGGATTACAGGTATGCGCTACCACCTCTGGCTTATTTTTCACCTTTCATTGAACAGATCGGAATGGCAGCTCTTCCAAATCAGAGGCAGGTAGGGATTGGGGTGATGGAGAGTGGGGGTACCTCAGGACAGGCTGTCACCGTAGGGAGCTGGACAGGGAGCACGATGCTAAAAGTAGGCAGTTCAAAAGTTCATGCCAATGTCTCCCATCCTGTATGTTTTCTGCAGCTACTTTCTTCTCTGGATAGATGCTGCTGCCGCTAGGTGGTTTTCCCTAAATTTTACCTTAATCACATTATACTCTGGGTGGGTAGAGGTGAAGAGGGGATATCCAGTTTGTCATCACTGAACCCAAATGACCTTTCTGTGGAGGACATAACTATCACAACATGCCCTGGTTCTATAGCACAGCAGCTACTCTGTGTGGATAGGGACGATCTTAACTCTGTCCTGAATTGAGGTCCTGATTGAGCTAAGGTAGATGGGAGAACAACATACTCTCCATGATAATGAAAGGTGGCCAGAGGTCACAATGATGTTCAAGAGTTAAAATGGGCCAAGAGATCCATGCTCAAGGCTTGTATAGGTGAGTGACAGCTCTCAGCCTTGCATTTATTGAGCCTGTCTCAGCGCCAGTGGCCATGAGGTGACAGTAGGAAGATTTCAAAAGACAAAGCTAAAGCCCAAAGAAAAGAAAGAAAAGCATGGAAAGGAAACAAAATGGGAATTCCAACCAAGTCTCCCAGGAAATTGAGTGTCCTCTCATCCAAGAAAACCAGTCTCCATATAGTTCCTTTAATAGTATTACCAATCACTTAAATATAAATTATGTCCTGCCACATATGTACATGGCTGTAACTATCTTGCTCAAAGGTAGGGATGAGATGATTTACCATGACCCAAAGATGAGTGACGATGGGTGGAGAATGTGGCTTCAGGTTGTTCTGGATGATGTGTTTCATTATGAAAGAGGTCGGATGAACTTTAGCAGTCACTGAACACAAACCATGAGCCAGTGCATCTGCAGGTGCGTTGGTGGGAACATCAGGTGGGCAGGTTACACCAAAGTGGAGAAATCTGTGCTATAGGTCTCAGATGCTAGCTCACGACATTCTTAGCTTCTTGGTTGATGGAAGCTAAGTCTGTTTCGTTAAAACATTCCAAAGGTTTTCCCTGATAAAAGGATGTTAGGGCAGATAAAGAGGTTTGTGACAAATGGCTAGTAAAGAGGCAAAAGGCAACCCAAGATAATTTTGGTTCTGGGTCATTCCAACTCTGGAGAATCACAAAGCCCTGGTCAATCAGCTAGCATGCAGAATACTCAAAAACAATGTGGCAGCTTCGGGGAAATTCAGTTTACAAATGTGATATGCACAGTTAAATGCTAGAGAATGGAAACTGGGAGGGCCTTGCGTTTAAATCCAAGAGACCAAAGTTTCATTTGTATAGTCTACAGATGTGAAAAACTGTTCTTGCCTTGGAATTTTCTGTGTTAGAATAGAGATAACTGAACTATTATACAGAATCAAAGACATAACTATATACACACAATGCACAGACTAGGACCCGACATTTTCCTGTCATTTCTCACTCAGTAAATGGCTGCGCTGTTCAGTGTTCAGACACCCAGTTCTTTACAAGCGAGTTAGAAAAAGAGACTTGCGCTGGGCAAGGGAGCAGGTTTCTGCAGCTAGAGCTCAGAAGATAGGGTGCTTCCACAGCAAGCATAAGGAATGAAGCTCGGATCTCAGGCGGCACGAGAACCTTGTAAATCAGAGACAGGACATCCCTGAAGCATGCTGGCTGTTTAGACTAGCTGAAAGGACAAGATTCTGGGGTCAGTGAGAGACTCTGCCTCTACACAGCAGAGATTGACTGAGAAAAACACAGATGGCAACTTTAGGTCCTCCCTCCTACATCCACACACGTGTACATGCATCACACACATAAATATTTTATACACACACAGAGGAGATCATAAAAAGTTTTTTAAAAAGAAAAAGTTCGCATCGGCGCCCGTCCTCTACTTTGATTATGATCACATCTTGTCCCAAATTCCTCTCAAAGTTCCAGGAAGATATTTACACTGTGCCAAGGGTGGCCACAAACTTGTAAGGTCATGATTTTAATGTCAGAATAGCCCAGAACATGTGGGTTTCCCCACAGAACTTGCGCTTTCCCACAGTGTAGAGCCTAGGTTTACGGGCTGTGAGCTGGATTTCTCTTGACCCCTCTGCCCTGCAAGAGTTTCCTTAGCAGTTATCTTCTCTGTGCCAGAAGAATGGGCGGTGGTGCCGCACGCCTTTAATCCCAGCACTTGGGGAGGCAGAGGCAGGCGGATCTCTGAGTTCGAGGCCAGCCTGGTCTACAGAGTGAGCTCCAGGACAGCCAGGGCTACACAGAGAAACCCTGTCTCGGAAAAAAAACAAAACAAAACAAAACAGAAAACAAAAAACAAAAAGGATGCCTTCCCTATGTCCTTCCCACAAATGCCCAGGGGGCGTGGCCCCAGGAGGGGGCGTGGTCCCAGGAGGTAGAGCCAGGAAACAAGTTCTAGGCCAGCAGGCTACAGGAAAACAGAATGCTTGTTAGCTAGCATCCGCTATACTTCCAGTGCTTGGACTTGTAATAACTTAGTCTCGGTGTTTCTAGCACTTCTGCTTAGTGAGTTGCGACCAATTGTTTTTTTAAGATTTACTTTAATAAATTAATTTTAAAAACATGTGAACGCATATGTCTTTATGTGTAGGTATGGGCACATGATGGTAGGTGCCCTCAGAAACAAGAGGTGTCAAATCATTTGGAACCGGAGCTTATGGTCACCTGTGAGGGCTCCTCTGGGATCTGAAGGTTCTAAGGAATTAGGGTTCCAAATTCAACAGATTTGGAAGGCCCTTAGAACATACTGTGAGATTCTCAGGAGCCAGCTTGCGTGTCTTTGTGATACCCATACATGTGTCTTTGGTGCGTTCTGGTTATATCTGAAGGTGCAAAGGGAATCTAAGTGAGATCTCAGGCTGGTTCCTTGTGCACAATGAGCAAGGTCATGGCCGAGGATAACCCTAGGCAACCATTCTTTCTCTTGCCCCTAGTCTGTGAACTCTAATTCCTGCTTCTCTTATTTGAGCTATCTGAGAAATCTCTTTGGTTCTGTCCTTTTGTGCACAGCAAGCCAGACCCTGGAGGTTAAGGGGAGAAGATTAAAGTCAGTCTGGAGTACATGGTGAGAGTCTCTTTCTCAAACAGAGGAACAAATAAAGGAAAGCAAATTCTGTGTTTAGCGATAATGTGATGTGGTGTGTGTGTGTGTGTGTGTGTGTGTGTGTGTGTGTGTAAAGGCAACAGCAAGATGGTAAGAGTTTGGGAAAGCAATCTGTTACAGAAAAATGGCAATGGTGTTACACAGTTTAAAAGAATTACAATTGCCTACAATTTGTCTAAAGCTCACCATGTAGTGAATTGCCTTACATAAGCAGCCATTAGTGGTGGTACATGCTTGCTCCAGATAGAAGAGAATAACAGAAAAGCTTGCCAGGTCTTCCTCACTTTTGTAAGTGTTCCTCACTTCCTCACTACCCTTTCCAAGCTCACAGGCAGTGGAACCAGTGCAGTTTGTCTTCGCATTAAAATGACCACAGGATTTAGCATCTATGCAGTCCAAAGCAGGCTTTCAAAACCATATGGCATGGAAGACTCAGTTTGATACCAGTGCGAGGAAAAGAAGCAATCTGTCTTATCAAAACCATGAATACTTCCAGGGATAAATTAGATTTTCCACAGACAAAACAATTGTCTACTTTTTGTTTGCAAAAGTTGTTATGCTAGAATGTGACAGTCTCCAATTCGTGATTCTTTAAAAAGGTTTTAATGGGGCTGGAGAGATGGCTCAGTGGTTAAGAGCACTGACTGTTCTTCCAGAGGTCCTGAGTTCAATTCCCAGCAACCACAGCACCATCTCTCATAGTGGTTCTCAACCTTCCTAATGCTGCTACACTTTAATAAAGTTCCTCGTATTGTGGTGATTCCCAAGTATAAATTTATTTTCATTGTTACTTCATAACTATAATTTTGCTACTGTTATAAACTATGATGCAAATATCTGATATGCAGGACACCGGATATGTAACCCCTGTGATAGGGTCACTTGACCCCTAAAGGGGTCATGACCCATAGATTGAGAACCTCTGATCTAGCATGTGAATAATGTCATATTTCTGAATTAGTGATAATATATTTTTTTTTGGCTACTTCAAAAGTTTTAAGCAGTAACTGAGGGATGGCTCAGGGGTTAAGAGTGTCTAAAATTCTTGCAGAAGACCCAAGTTTGGTTCCCAGCACCTACTTCAAGCAGATCACAACTACCTACAAGTCCAGTTCCAGGAGGAACTGGTCCTCTAAGACCTGTGGTCCCCTCAGGCACTGAGTGTGCCTGCACAAACACATACATAATTAAAAATAAAACACACCATATTTTTTAAAGTGTTCATCTCTTACAGAGTGTAGCCATACAGCTTTACAATGGCTGGCTTTTCTAATTTCTCAGAAAGGCATAATCTCTCCTTTTCTTTTCTATGCCTCTGTTCTAAGCGTGCTTTCTTTGGTAGTGTCAGTTTCTTTCTTCTTCCCCTAAAGCCACACAGCTACATTATTTCCTGTCTCCATCTCTGGGATTGTAGGCATGCTCTTTCACACCAAATGCATTTATTTTGTTGTTGTTTAAGATGCAAACCCCTGGAAAATGATTGGGAAAGATGATCCACCAGCCAAACTCAAGCGCTTGGGGTGGGAACAGGGTGTGTAAGTTATAAGCCCTAGGGAAGAACCTACTATTATTATCCTGCTAAAAAAAAAAAATAGTATTGAAATACCCAACTAAATACTCATCCTAACACCTCTAGAGCAATGCAGTTCTCAGCGCTTATCAGTGCTTTTACAGTAGATGGTGATCAATACAGACTCACAACGGGTCATTGTGCAGAGAGTAAGAGACTGGGGAATGCCCAGCCGAAATGAGACATCTGCATCATGCCCCCTACTCCCATGGTTCAGATATTATGGTGGAAGAGGGGGCAGAAAGACTGTAAAAGCCAGACAAAGAGGATGACTATTGCAAAAGAGGTTCTTCCAGACGTGACAGGAGAGGGAGAATCAGTTTTCTTCAGTGCTACAGCCCTTGGGAGATCACCCAGGCTCCAGCGGATGGCCCTATGCTCATGCAAATACTGGATCTATTCAGTGGACTAAGTTTGAAAAAAAATACACGAAATCATGAAGAAAACAAAAACCAAAAACAAACAAATGAAAGCTGGAGAGGTGCCTCAGAGGTTAAGAGCACTGACTGCTCTTCCAGAAGTCCCGAGTTCAATTCCCAGTGCCCACATAGTGGCTCACAACCATCTGTAATGGGATCCGATGCTCTCTTCCGGTGTGTCTGAAAAGAGGGACAGTGTACTCACATATATAAAATAAATAAATCTTAAATAGGAGACCTATGGGCAGTTAAGAGAAGTCGAGATGGGTTCAATCAAAACATATTATGTGCTTGTATGAAATTCTGATTTTTTTTTTGTTTTGGTTTTTTGTTTTGTTTTTGTTTTTGTTTTTTTTTTTGAAAAAAAGTTCTGGGCAAGGAAGCAAACTCTTTTAAGACGTGGGAAGAATGTGAAGAGAATTAGGAACACTCCTACTGGAAAAGAAAGAGACTATGTATGTGGTGACTTCTGTTGTTCTTATGCAACCAACTGCAAAAAAGTGTCAGCCCCGTGCAGCATGCCAGCTCCACAGCTGGCACCAACAATGGCCACGGCATTCTTGTAAGCTCATCGCTTTAGTGTACGGACCTCTTTCCAGCTTAGAGCCCACTCTGTCCAATACCACCTGGAGGATACTCTCCCCATTATGTAGAAAAAAGAGCCAAGAGTTCCAGAGTTCCAGGGTTCAATGGCTTCCGACAAGAGAACACACTGCCAAAACAGAAAAGAGGGGCTAGGTGTGGTAGCTCCCTACCTAGAATACCAGTACTTGGGAGGTTGAGGCAGAAGGACTGCCGTGAGTTCTAGGCCAGAGTAGGCTACATAGAGTAATGACCCAGTCTCTAAAAAGTGGGAAAGAAGTTGGACACAACTCAAGCTGGAAGTGAAGCTTTCTCTTACATGCTAGTCTTGAATTTCCCCATTTTTTTTTATCACCTGCTGTTCACTGTGATGACACAGAAATATGAGCCAGGTTACAGTAACCAGTGGTATGAAGCAATCAGAGGCAGAAAGCCTGGGCATCACTAACCATCAGGAATCATACAAGATGAACACGGCTGGAATAGAAGAGTCCATTCTGTCTGGAACAGTGAGGATGAGCAGCCACCTAACACCAGGCAGAAGGCCACTGCAGTCAACAATGTAAGTATTATGTAACTTTGTCTTGCTGTTCTTTTGAGACTGGGTCCCACAAGCCTATCAAGGCTGGCCTCAAACACACTATATATCCAAGATGACTTTTAACTCCTAACCTCTTTGCCTCTAACCCTGGGGGTGCTGGGATCATAGACCAGAGCCATTGTGCTGGGCCTGAGGGATGGATGGCTCCGTACTTACAGGTGCTTGTTGTGAACTCCTGGCAACCTGAATTTGATCCTGGAACTTATGCCAACACGGAAGGAGAGAATCAGCTCCTGAAATGTGTCCCTTGACCTTTACATTGGCACACCTAACCCCTGCCCCTCCCCACATACAATAAAGTTTTAAAATTTGCTTTAAAATAATTGAAACAAAAAGTAAAATTCAAATCAAATTAAAATGGTTAATATTTGCTCAGACTTTTTTTTTTTTTAAAGACGGGGCTTTGCTAGCGTAGTACTTACTATGTAGGCCAGGCTAACCACCAAGTCCCTGCCTCCCAAGTGCTGGGATTGCAGGTGCATACCATCATATTCAAGTTTGGATGTGACATCTCTGCCTTCCCAAAACGGAAAGCGAATTGTCTTGTAAATCTCCCTTCTATAAAGAAGAAACCGAGGCAAAAGAGTAAGACACAGGTAACACATGGTGGAGGCTGGACGTCAAAAGTGGGGGTGGCAGAAGGAAGGAAGGAAAACCTACATACATCGCTTGGACTTCCATCCTCTGCCCTTCACAACACACAGCCCCTCTGGGCACAGCTTAGCAGAGGAGCTGTCTCAGATGTTGTGGTGCAGGCACACCAATTAATTCCAGCAAGCCCTTGCAGATGGCTAACTAATACAGGAAGCCCCGAAGTCAGAATCTCAGAAGCACTCCATGAAATACTCTCGTCTTCATGATCACTTTACAGATCAGGAAGTAGCTCAGACAAGTAAATTACTTTGTCCACAACATGGCTACCCTGGCTAGTGATCATATAGTGTGTATCAGCACCCACCAGTGTG
>JADRCD010177302.1:0-27547 GCA_019843815.1 Montemys delectorum
AAAAAAAAATGACTTCAAATCAGAAGATTCTGCCACTCAACTTTGTTTCAAATAAATTTTCAACATCTAAGGGAGAGTTGGTAAAATTCAGTGGTTCTATGGAATTTCATTAATGAGAATCAGGAAAGTGCTAAAATTATAGTTTAAGTTTAGTTTTCTGTAATTCACAAAATCCTATTAAATATGTTTATCAAATTCTAGCATGATAAAAATATAAATTGTGTCATGAAATGAGAAGTACCAAAATTCATATTATGTTGAATTAATACAGAAGAAATATAATTAAATAAGATCAATTCATATTTGAGGAATAATGGGAGGCAATGTACTATAATGAAGTAAAATTTGTGCAAGTAATCCAGTTTTTATTAGTTAAGTTACTTTACCATATAAGCACATCCTGAGATTCCACTAGGTAGATGCTATCAATATTCAACCTGACTTACTCTCATGTCCCCTTTTTGTGTTCTTATTCCTATTATCCCCACCCTTTAACACAAATTCTGAAATCTTCAAATATTTCCATTCACTTACTTTTCTATTGCAAATTAAAGATAATTTAAAAATTCTCATCCATAAACAATGTGTTTTATTTACTGTATAAAACTTACATTTTTCAGAAATGTATATACAATTAATGCAATAAGGATCTTGAGTTAAGGAGTACTAGGCTGCAATGTAAATGTTATTATGTAATTGGAATAAGTATCCTTTCTTTATTCTGTCCAAATTGAACAAAATTTAAGCATGCTTCCTTTTAAGGATTCGTTTTAAGGACAGAGGTCCTGTGAGAATATACAGTTGACACTATTTTCTCTGCTGTCCTTTCGACTTCGTGTCATAACAAGTTCTTTGGTTGACTTTTCCTGTTCAAATAATGACAAATGTGCATTGTTTCCCTTCAATAGTGATGGAAATATGCTTCCCTGTGTTCTTGAAATACGGCCAGAGGTTATTTATTTAAGTCTGTTGATGCAAGGTTGTCTGAATCAATATAAAAATAATTCTACATATCATCATTTGGCAAAAAACTCAGTATTCAAAGGCTATTTTTCCCAATAAATACATTTCATGTGATCATACTATGTAATTTTTGTAGTGATCTTTTATAGTTTAAATAACATTCAAACTAAAATGCAACAAAAAACATTATAGATGATAATCACTGTTTGACATTGTCAGATATCCATGACTAAAGACATTATATTTGTAAATCAAGGCAAAATGGAAACCTAGATTATTAGCTTTAACTGTTTAATCTATTTCACCTCACAAATACTAATAGCTCAACAGATATTTTTTTCTACCCCCATATTGAAATGAGACAATTACATAAAGACATGGAACCAAAAAAAGGACAATAAAATTAATTCATTTATATTATTCTTAACTATTAAACTATTATACACTATTAAAATATGAATAGAACAATGGATGTGTGCAATGCTCTTCCTCCTAGTACAGAGAAAAGAAGGTAAACATAGCACAGTATGCCTGCATTTTCTGTCCCTGTAGTAACAGAAAATAAAAATAAACAATATACTGAAAAATACATATTTAGAATGATCATCAGCATGGAACTTATTCTACTAATAGTTAAGTAATGAGCTTGAAGAAGTTTTATAGATTTAGCAACAATAATGGCCAAGCCATTATTCTTTTATTATTTTTCAAGATATACATAGCTATGTTATAATTTAATAACCTGGGTGGTCAGGTATGAGTTCAAACCTGTTTTAAATTATAAACACTATCAAAAAACCAAACAAACAAAAGTCAAAAGTATCAAAATGTTCTGGTAAATACTATAAACAGATTTTCAACAGATAATTTTGTAACTAGGTTTAAACATAATGAAAATTAAAATTCTTTCAATTTCAATGAGATGTTCCAGTGTTTCCTAAAATATTTCATGGATTTTAGTTTAAAATACACTTATGAAATTAAAAGTCAAGAAATTTTCTTGCTACAAATTCTTACACAATTATGAATATATAAGTGCTCATAGTAATCTGTGGATCCCTATATATTATGTTCTTTTATGAGATTGGGTGTACCTATGTTTGTTGCAAATATGTATAGACTTGTTATCTTTTGAATTGTTTTCTTAATAAGTATGACCTTTTTTATTTCCTTACAAGAGTTTTTGTTTGAAGCCTAATTTTGTCAAATACTAGAATAAACTACACCAGCTTGTTTTCTAATTTTATTTGCTGAGATCATGTTAGTTTTGTTTTTCAAACATGTACTCATGTGTGCTAAGATAAAATCTAGCTTTGATGGTAAGATGTAGGTATAGGTAGCAAAAGTTTAAGTCCTATTTCCTAATACAGTGTGTTTTTCCTTGACTTTCACTTGGGAATTCTCAATATCAATGCTCAGAGTCACTGCTGACATATGTATATTTTCCTGTTGCTTTATTGATTTCAAGTTATATTGTTAGAACCTTTTTTCTTTCCTAATAAAGTTTATATTTTTGTTTGTGGCCTCTTGGATATGTTTAGTTTTCTATTCAGTCTAAAATATTACTTCTGGTATCCCTTGTAGAGATAGTTCAGTGGTCAGACGTTCTTTTGATCTTTTTTTTTTTTTTTATCATGGAATGTTTTATATATCTCATTCATTCACAAAAGATAGTTTTTATGGGTATAATATTCTAATATTCTAGCTTTGCACTTTGCATTTTCTGAAATCAAAGTCTATCTTTCCAGGCATACTGAGTTTAAATGTTTCTAATGAATGGTTACTGTAATTGTCCTACCTTCATATGTGATTTGGTCCTTCTTCTCTCTTGAAACTTTTTTTTTTTGCTCTTCATAACATATATGACCATTTTTTTTATTTTTCCTTGTGTCTGCCTTATTTCATTTTTTTTGTTTTTTTTCTTTTTTTTTATTAGATATTTTCTTTATTTACATGTAAATTTTTCCTTTCCCAGGTTCCCCTCCAAAAAACAAACAAACAAATAAAAACCACAAGAATAAATCCCTTTTCCCTCCCCCCTCCCCATGCCTGCCACCCAACTCTCTCCCAGTTATTGGCCCTGGCATTCCCCTACACTGGGGCACAGAACCTTCACAAGGCCGAGGTCCTTTACTCCTATTGATGATCGAATTTTCAATCCTCTACTATACACATGCTGCCAGAACATTCAGTCCCACCCTGTATAGTCCTTGATTGGTGGTTGGGTCCCTGGGAGCTCTGAGGATACTAGTTAGTAATTGTTGTTTGTCCTAAGGGGCTGCAAACCCTTCAGCTCCATAGAACCTTTCTCTAATTCCTTCATTGGGGACTGTGTACTCAGTTCAATGAATGGTTGTGAGCCTCTATATCTGTATTAGTCAGGTATTGTCAGAGCCTCTTAGGAGATAGCTATATGCTTGTCCTTCCTTCAGTCTCTGCTCCATAGTTAATCTCTGCCACTCCTTCTGAGGGTATTTGATTCCCCCTTTTAAGAAGGAATGAAATGTCCACCTTTTGGTCTTCCTTCTTCTTAAGTTTCTTGTGGTTTGTGGGTCATTCTTCCTGTATTCCAAACTGAACTTTTGACACACTTCTTTATACTATGTTTTTAGTCTTCTAACCTATAATGCATTTTGTCAATCCTCATTCCTAATTATTTATACATAATATTCTGAAGGCCTCCTGTGTGTGGATGAACCTACCTTTCTCTAAATTTGTGAAATATTCTTCTATGAAATTATTACAGAGCTTTTTTTATGATTTGACATAGATTCCCTCTGCTTCTGCTTCTGCTTCTGCTTCTGCTTCTGCTTCCTGCTTCTGCTTCTGCTTCTGCTTCTGCTTCTGCTTCTCCTTCTGCTTCTCCTTCTCCTTCTCCTCCTCCTCCTCCTCCTCCTCCTCCTCCTCCTCCTTCTCCTTCTTCTTCTTCTTCTGCTGCTGCTGCTGCTGCTGCTTCTTCTTCTTCTTCTGCTTCTTCTTCTGATTCTGCTTTTTCTTCTTCTTCTTCTTGTTCTTCTCCTCTCTTGTTCTTTCTTGTTTTTCTTTTACTTCTTCTTTGTTTATAGTTAATAGATATGGTGTTTTTATATTGGACCAAGACATTCTCTGTTTTAATTATGTGTCTTTAAATTTTTAACATATTATTCAATTGAATGATCCAATTTTTCAAAATATTTGGTCTGTTAGCCCTGATATTTTATCTGCCACCTGATACAATATGTTGATGAATTTCTCTGCTGAGCTTTATATTTGACTGAGTTTTCTTTCAGGGCTTCATTTTAGTGTAGACTTGTTTCTGTGTTTCTGTTTATTAAATTATATATTCCTATCCTACATTGCTTTCTTTAATTAATCTATCTGTTTTATTTATGCTTTCTCTGACTTCAGTCAGTTTATTCCTATCTTTCCTAAATTTATTCAGGTCTTTATTTGGATCTAGTTTCAATTCTTTAAATACACTTTTAACAGGTATTTTGAATTTGGCATCTTACATTTTATTTAATTTGTTGTTCTTAGATTTCACTTATATGAGACTGAAGGTTTTTAGTATGGGCATATTCATTTTCATTGTTACATTGCTTGCAGTTTGCATTGGATTTTGGCATGAAGAGTTAGGTTTTTAGTTGTGATTCTTGATGGGGCTTTAATCCACCTATTCCACCTTCTGCTGTGGGCATAAAGATCTGTGCAGATGGGATCTGAGAATTGAGGGGAGATCGGAAGGGGGCAAAATTTGAAATGTAAATAAAATAATCAATAAAATTTAATTAGTTCATCAAAAAAGAATTTGAGAGATTTAAAACCGTGGTCTTTAAGTTTCCATATAAGTCTGCATGTATGAAATAATATGACATGAGAGTTCCCTAGGTAGCTGGGGTCAAGGGAGGCAATTTTTTTGATACCCTTTTTTGATCCAACCTCATAGAATGAAGTACCAATGAAGATTTCTATGTTAATGTGATAGGATCTCAAGGCCACCAGTGAATAATGTTGGGGTGTTTTAGGAATTTTACAAGAATGATAATATGAAATGGAAAAGTGAGGGAGGATCCTGATTTGATTAGTTGTGAGGTAGAAGTGTTGATCTGAGCTATCTTATAGAAATAGTTAATGTGCTATGCATGAAAGAAATTCATTTGCATTGAGATAGCAAACTTTTGAGAATATTTTTAAACCAGTTCAAGTTTCTCACAGGATAATCAATTATTCCCAGAGAACTATCAATGCACAAGTGCATGCAATTGCTTGTTTCAGTAAGAACATGTTTCTTCTACAGACAGAATATGGCAGAAGTATAGGTGTTCAAATTCCAAGGAAGACTCATGAAAACCAATGTTACTTCCTTGTGCTGCTCCCTGAGGATCTCTCTCTCTCTCTCTCTCTCTCTCTCTCTCTCTCTCTCTCTCTCTCTCTCTCCCTCTGTCAATGTGTGTGTGTGTGTGTGTGTGTGTGTGTGTGTGTGCATGTGTCCATGTGTATACACCTTATCTCCTGAGGCAGAATGTGCAAAGTGCAACTGTCATACAGCCATCATTCTGTGAGATTTCCAACCCACACGGAGACATCACATGCAGCTGCTGGCTTTGTAGTCCTACCTTTTAATTTCCTCCTGTCTAGATCTATGAAACAGTAAGACAGTGATGTCTTAAACATTATTTGCATTCTTAAGAGGATGAGATAATTGATGAGGAACAGCAAAAGCATTACTGATTCCAGTGGTTCACAGTGCCACAAACCAGGAATTTTTTAATGGAAGCCCCCCAAATAGGTGAAATTTCAAACACAGCACATTAACAAGAAATATAAATTCACCTTGTTTCTGATGGGATGATGGCTACCATCCCTTTAAGTTAAGACAAGAAAGGGCAGGCGCTTTCTTCCTAACTCTGGCTTGTTCACCAGTACCAAGTGCCTTAAATCTTCTGTGGATACAAACATTTACCTTTTATCCTATAATATAGCTTCCAGGCTGCATTTGACCAATTTATTTTAATTTAATCTTTGTGTGCTAACAATCTGACAGGGTGTCAAAGTCAAGCAGGTAACATAGGAAAATATTTTCTCTATCCATAAGCAGTAAAAGAGGCAAGTGAGATTTTCATCTTTTTAATATGAAAACTTTTTTTTTATTCCTGGAATGAGAAAATATATATTGCATTATTTGAAAAATGTTCCCATTAGGAATAAAAGAATTGTAGATGAAGGAAAACACTCAAACCTCCGCAGCAGTTTGACTGGGTCACTTCAGCTACCTCTTATAAAAATGATTGATCTTCCAGAGGCTTGAAGTGACGATTGCTAGCAGTCACTGCTATAGAAAACAAGTTCATTAAACTTCCTCACCATTGTTGATTGAATTGAATTTTAAATGTTTTCAAAGGTGGAGAAGGCTGGTGGCTGACTTTAGAAGTATTAAATGTATTGATAAATATTTAAAGAAGTTGTGTAAGTTGAGTTTGACTTAGCTTAGTACAAATTTTAAAGCACTAAGATTGGGAATTTTGTGTTTTGTGAAATATCACATAACTGTACATTATGTTATTCTATAAGACTTCTGTATGATTTAAATTTATAAATTACATTTTGCTATTTCTTATTGCCAAACATAGATAATAAGCTAGGATCACATAAAACCTGTTGTAATAATGATTACTGTTCTGTGTGTGTGTGTGTGTGAGTGTGTGTGTATTTGTGTGTGTGAGTGTGTGTGTGAGTGTTTTTGTATGTGTTTCTGTTTGTGTGTGTTATTTAAATGAAATACACGTCTGTTTCTAACTCTAAGGTTAGTTTTCCATTGTTCCTTTAAGAGGCCATTTGCTTGAATAGATTTTAGCAATAGGGAAAGAAAAGTTTTCTCATCCTCACCTGTATGTTTTAAGTTTTTTTCCTCTTCCTATTTATAATGACAGCTCAAAATGCTTTAACCTCCTTTCTAGGCCAGAACCCACCAGAGGTAGTGGAAAATAAATGTTTTTATGATATGAATGAGTCTACCTGCCTCATTGTGTCTGCTTCAGGAAAGCACTCCTTTACATATTTGCCACAGCAAAAACCATCTAACTTTCCAAAGAACCCTTAAGTTTCTTCTTCACTCTTCCACTGCTCGACAACAATTGCCTTTCATTTTTCTTTTTTAAAACATGTTTTTAATATAAATTGAATTACTTTACTTTTAAACTCTCTTTCCACCCTACAGCCCATCCCAGATCCCCATAATTTTCTTTATTATTGCTGCATATATGTAGGTATATGTACATATATGTATATGCATGCCCTTTAAGTAAAATCTACTGACTCCAGTTTTTTTTTTTTGTTTTTTTTTTTTTATTAACTTGTGACAAACATTAAAGGTCTCTTCTCCAAGAGATACTAATTTTTCTGTCTCCCACCAGTCAAATCAGTAGATTTTCTATACACCACAAAGAAACACATCGGGAAAGAGATCCACTTACAATAGCATCAAAGACTATAAAATATCTTAAAATAAACTTATCCAAGGTTGTACAAGACTTCTAAAATAAAATTTTGAATATCTGAATTAAGAGATAGACAAAGATAGTAGAAAAATATTAAGAAACCCAATGTTCATTGATCAGTATGATTAATTTTGCAAAAAAGATCTACAAAAATGCAATTTACACATCTAATGTAATCTCAATTAAAATATGCACAATATCCCTCACAGAAGTAGTAAAATATATTTGTCATTCATATGCATCCAGAAAGATCTCAGATAGCTAAATCAACCTTAAGCAAAAACTTCAATAATGAAGAGATTGCTATTCAAGATTTCAAGATACATCATGAAGCTACATAAATAAAACACATATGATACTACATAAAAATAAACAGGTAGCCAAATGGAATAAAAACAGAAGACAAAATATGAATACTCATAATTAAGTTTAATTGGCAAAATTATATGTATTTACCGAATAGGAAAAACACATATTCTTGAGAAAAGACAGCTCTTTCAACAATTACTACCGAGAAAACTGGATTCCACAGGCAAAAGAATGAAATTAGTTATATATCTATTACCCTGAATAATAAATAAATGCAACTTAATCTAAGACCTCAATTTCAAATGCAAACTACTAAAATTACTGTAAAATAACATAGGTAGTACCCTCTGTGATGCAGAAAAGGGAAAGGAAATTCTGTGCAGAATTCCATTTGTCAAGAAATAGAAGCAGACATCTAATAAGTAGGACCTCATAATATTATAAAGCTCCTGTACAACTAAGGACAAATCAAATGAAGAAAAAAACCAAACATCAGGAGAGAATCTTTGCTAGCTGTACATCTGACAGAGGATTATTATTCTAAAGATGTAAAGAAGTGAAAAAATACAAGAGCTAAAAAAATATGGGGATGGAATCTAAACACAGTTTTCAAAAGAAGAAACAAAAATGGGTAAGAAATAACCCAAAAAAAGTGTTTACTAAAAGTCAAAGAATTCTCAAGAAACTAAAACTAGATCTACCATATGGTTCAGCTGTACCACGCCTTGTCATGTGCTCAAGGGGCTCAACATACTACTTCACAGATTCCTGTTCAGCACCAATTATATTTTTTATTCATTAAGCTCTCCAGAGATTATTACATTCTACCCTGGCTTTTCGGTTGTTTACTTCATTAATATTAAGGAACTTAAGGAAATCCCTTTAGAAGATTCTGAACCTTGTTGATGGATAGAATATAACTAATCAGAGGAAATTGATATAAAATAAAGCCAAAGTGGTAGAGAGGAGAGAATGTAATAAAAATATCTTATGTATACATAAATATGAAAATATAACTAAACCCATATTATATATGAGTAATATTTGCTAATATGTTTCAAAATTCTATCTACGCTGTAATTTGTATAGTTGCTTTTTTCCACTGTGAAATTAATGCACTTAATCATTCCACAATTCTCCTTCATTTCATTTAAATTTTTTGCCCAGGGGAAAAAAAATGACTATTTAACTAAGGTGAACTTCTCTTAATGGATTCAAATTTCAACCACAAGACAAAGTTCAAGCTTTGAGGGGACTTTAAAATTTGATCAGGATGCTAGCTAGACACACTGAATTCATGTAGCAATTCTTTTTGCGACATGGAAGCGTCAGAGACAGATTATAGATATAAATGATATATTTTGTAAGCACTACTAAAACGGACTTACCTAAACAATTACAACTAATAGGAATGTTTTTAAGTCTATGTAGTTTTATCTAATTTAATAATTCTCTGTAAATAGACATTGTGATGGAAAGCAGGTTTCATATTATCTGTTCAAAGTTTTGAGACTAGTCAATCTGGATACTCAGGCTTGACTTGGATTGAGAAATGCAAACCCATGTGCTTTCTGAGTCCATCACTTCTCTCTTGAAAATTTTTTTTCACATTGTTATTTCACAGTGGGGATGGAGGAGAGTACTTCTTAATATAGGAATGCCAATTTGCACGTAGATAGGGCTGTGAGATATTTGCAGTAGAATATGTATGTGAATGGTGGAGGGAAGGTAAGGGAGGTTTCAGATGTCTGCTGAGTAAACACAGTGTAAACAGAGATGTGGTTGCTACTCAAAGATGTGTAATTCTTTAGACTCAGGATGCAAAAAAGCATCTTTGAAGAATCTGTTCAGGATAAAAAGAGTATCATGATATTCCTAGACCAAACAATGTGCATAGATACTTTATAAAACATGACAGTTGTGCTAAAATGTGTTTGGCCTGTTAGTGATGTATCATTGAGGAGTTCATTCAGGGTATGCTTTTATTTTTTTAAAGAATATTCAAATGGGGTATGCTATATATACTACAATAATGGTATAGTAAGGAAACAAAGTATGTCTTGGTGATTTTACAGATATTTTAAAGTTATAAATGACCCACAGAGTAAGAAAACCTTAGAGATGAAAAAACTCAAAGAACTGAGTAAGGAAAGACTTGAGAAAAGTGAGCTTGAGCAAGCACACATGCTTATCACTGAATGATCTCCAGAGTATCTCAAGGCTACATGTGGCAGCTGCAAAAACACTCAGCAAGCCTGACTTCCTTCTTTCTGAAACTGGCTTTGAGATGCGAACACTTTGACACATCTTTGTTAGCAGAATAATGGCTCCATTCTGGTCCAAAAAGATACCAGAAATCTACCTTCTAGAATAATTTAGGAGAATGGACAGATCTTTCCCCTTAACATAGCACTTTTCACAGTTGCTGCCTTTACCTTCAATTTTTTAAATTGTGCATAGTGTGTGTTAGGGTCTCAATGTGACTACAGTTGCTATTAACCAAAGGGAAAGAAGTGAGAAATCCTATAAATGCTAGAACTCGGCATCAAACAAAGAACATTTTAGTCTTTGGTGACAATATATCCACGTGTGTCCTTATCAAAGAGTCAACCATTTCAATTATTCCTATGACTGGGTCCCACACATCAAGAATAAAACTCCACCATGACTTTGAAGCAAATACTGAAATAAGGTTGTTGGTATTCACAGTATACTATATATTATATATACTTGTAAACAGTTTATAATAAAATAAATTTAAGTTCAGAATTCAAAATCTAGATAGAAGAGTAGATAGATGATGGAAGGATAGATAGATAGATCGATCGATAGATAGATGATGAATGGGAAGATGAATAGACAGACATATAGACAAACAGATAGATGAAAGAACAGGACAATAAGTATACCCCTTCAGTCATTCAAACCTAAAACACAGACAGATTATTAAGGAAACTTTTGAGGAGTTGAAAAAGGAAAGACATTTTGAATAACAATGTGAAAAAAATTTCAAGAGAGAAGTGATGGACTCAGAAAGCACGTGGAGTCAATAGAAGATGAGTCAGTCATTTGAACCATGAAATGGAGTGACAAGTTTTTTAGTATCTTACAGAAAGAATATTAAGGACATCAAAATATCCTGAAAAAATGTTCCTTGATTTAAAAAATAAATCAAAGAAACCATAGTCAAATATGCATCAACAAAAGCCATCCTGTATATGGTAAAGATATAAAAGCTAATGCAAATAGCTGAAACATATTATACATATTAATACATATGTCTACTAGCATTCCACTTCTACATATTAATTATAATAAAATAAGTCACTTGATCTTTGACAAAGATGCCAGAAATATATAATGAAAAAAAGAAAGCATAAATGGTGCTGGTCTAACTGGCTGTCTGTATGTAGAAGAATAAAAATAGATCTATATTTTTTACCTTGTACAAAGCTCCAGTCCAAGTGGATCAAGGACCTCAACATAAAACCAGCTACACTAAATCTAATAGAAGAGAAAGTGGGAAAGAACCTTGAACTCATTCCTCACAGGGGGAAATTTCTTACACAGAACTCCAACGGCTTATGCTCTAAGATCAAGAATTGATAAATGAAACCTCATGAAACTGGAAAACTTCTGTAAGGCAAAGGATATAGTCAATAAGACAAATTGACAATGTGCAGATTGGGAAAAAAACTTCATTAAGCCCATATTCGATAGAGGGCTAATATCCAAAATATATAAACAACTCAAAAAGCTAACCACCAAAACAAAACAAAACAAAACAAAACAAAACAAAACTAACAAACAGCAGGATCAGAAAATAGGGTATAGTACTAAACTGAGAATTCATACCAGAGGAATCTTGAGTAGCTGAGAAGCACCTAAAGAAATGTTCAAAGTCCTTAGTGATCAGAGAAATGCAAATCAAAACAACTCTGAGATTCCACCTTACACCAATCAGAATGGCTAAGACCAAAACCTCAGGTGACAACATATATTGGCAAGGATGTGGAGAAAGAGGAACACTCCTCCATTTCTGGTGGGATTGCAAACTGGTACAACCATTCTGGAAATCAATCTGGAGGTGCCTCAGACAATTGAAAATAGAACTACTTGAAGATCCAGCAATAACACTCTTGGGAATATAACCAAAAGATGTCCCACCTTGCCACAGGGTCACAGGTTTCACTATGTTCATAGTGGCCTTCCTTGTAATAGCAAGAAGCTGGAAACAACCCAGATGTCCCATGACAGAAGAATGGATACTGAAAATGCGGTTCATTTACATGATGGAATACTACTCAGCCATTAACAAGGATATCCTGAGTTTTGCAGGCAAATGAATAGATCTAGAAAATATCCTGAGTGAGGTAACTCAGACCCGAAAGTGCACACATGCTATGTACTCACTAATAAGTAGATATTAGCCAAAAGAAAAAAAAAGTACAGAACACCCAAGATACAATCCACGGAACTCAAAAAGTTCAACAAGCTGAAGTGCCCAAGTGAGGACACCACAGTCCCACTTGTAAGAGAAAAGAAAACAATCACAAGTGGGGAGGGAGGGAGGAACCTGGGAGGAAAAGTGGACGGATGGGGAGGGGGAGTGGAGGGGAGAGGGGAATCTGATCTGGTATTGAGTGAGGGAAAAGGACTGAAGCCCTAAGAGCCAGCAGAAAGAATGGAAGCAGGCAACCTTTGGAGGTAGGGTCTTGGGGGGACTCTCTAAAATACTCCAGAGACCTGGGAAGTGAGAGACTCTCAGGACTCAAAGGGAGGAACCTTAGATGAAATGCCTGACAGTAGGGAGAGGGAACTTATAGAGCCCACCTCCAGCAGGAAGACAGGGCATCAAATAAGGGAGGAGAGCATCCCACAGTCACAACTATGACCCATAATTGTCCCTATTTGAAAGAATTAAAGGGATGGGAATGGAGAGGAGCCTGAGGAAAAGAAGGTCTAGGCCTCAAAGAGGGATCCAGCTCAAGGAGAGGTCCCAAGGCCTAACACTATTACTGAGGCTATGGAGCACTCACAAAAAAGGACCTAGCATGACCACATTCCAGGAGACCCAACAAGCAGCTAAAGATTCAGAGGCAGATAGTTGCACCCAACCAACGGACAAAAGCAGCTGACCCCTGTTGCTGAATTACGGAAAGACTGAAAGAAGCTGAGGAAGAATTCGATCTTGTAGGCAGACCAGCAGTATCAATAAATCTGGACCCACCAAGATCTCTTAAACACTGGACCACCAAACAGGCAGCATACACCAGCTGATATGAGGCCACCAACACACATACAGCAGAGGCCTTCCAGTTCTGTGTTCAGTCAGAGAATATACCCCTAACCCTCAAGAGACTGGAGGCCCCAGGGAGTTTAGAGGTCAGGTGGCGTGGCAAGTAGGGACATCCGTGTGGACACAGGGGTTGAGGAGGAGTATGGGATGTGGAGCAGTAGGAGGGAGGAATAAAATATGGAGTGTAAAATGAAATAATTAAAACATAAAAAGAAAAAAATCATCAAATATACATCAACAAAAATCATCCTTTATATGAAGATATAAAATGTAATGCAAATATTAGAAACATTAATACATATGTCTATTAGCATTTCACCTCCTCATATTAATACTAATAAAGTAATTTTTAAAAGTTATGTACAGAGAAATGCATGGAACAGAAGGACTCTATAGAGATGTCTCAATAAGAATGAGGGCATCATGAATTTTGTAGATAAATGGATAGAACTAGAAAATATTATCCTGAGTATGGTAGCTCAGACACAAAAGGACATGCATGGTATGTACTCACTAATAAGTGGATATTAGCCAAAAATGTACAGAATATCCAGGATACAATCTACAGAACTCAAGAAGGTTAACAAGCAGAAGGGCCCAATTGATGATGCTTCAATCCCTCTTGGAAGAGAGAAGAAAGCAATCATGGGAGGCTAAGGGAGGGAGGGATCAGAGTAGGAGAGTAGATGGGGGAGGGAAAAGGAGGAAAATGATCAGGTATTGAGGGGGCAGGAGTGAAGCTCTGAGGGCCAGCAGAAAGAATGAAAACAGTCAACCTTGGGAGGTAGAAGGTGGGGGGACCCTCTAGAATGTACTAGAGACCTGGGAGGGACCTTAGATGAAATGTCCAACAATAGGGAGAGGGAACTTGTAGAATCCACCTCCAGTAAAAAGACAGTGCATCAAGTGGAGGGATGGAGTTGCCATCACACAGTCAAAAACTCTAATCCAGAATTGTTTCTGTCTAAAAGAACTACAGGGACAAAAATGGAGAAGAGACTGAGGGAAAGGCATTTAAGTGACTGGCCCAACTTGGGATCCATCTCAAGGCAGGACTCCAAAGCCTGACACTATTACTGATGCTATGGTGGGCTTACAGACAGGAGTATAGCATAGCTGCCCTCTAAGAGGCCCAACAAGCAGCTAATTGAGACAGATGCAGATTATTATACCCAACCAATGGACAGAAGTTGGGGACCCCTGTGGTTCAATTAGGGAATGGGAGTAGTTATGGAGAAGGGCAACTCTATAGGAAGACCAGCAGTCTCAGCTAACCTGGACCCCTGAGATCTCCCAGACTCAGCCAACAACCAGGCACTAGTTGGTAGGAGGCCCCAGACACATATACAGCAGAGGACTATCTGGTTTGACCTCAGTGAGAGAAGATGCCCTAGGGAGTGGGGAGGTCTGATGTGGTGGGTGTGGTGGTTGGGGTGGGGTGGGATGAGTGGGGTCGGGTGAGAAGAGGAATAGGATGAGGAAATCTTGGAGGGCAGACCAGGATGGGGATAAAGACTGGGTTATAAAAAAAAGATTAAAGATAATTTTAAAAAAGAGTACACTGCTTTGGCAGAGAGCCAAATTCAGTTTGTAGCACCTATCTCAGATTATTTATAACCCCAGCTCCAGGGAGACACAATATCTCTTCATTCCAGGGGCACCTTTACTCATGTACACATACTCATACAAAGGCACTCATGAACATACACATAATTAAAATATTAATATCTATGACTGTGAAATGTTCATCTTAAATTATGACTATTAACTAAAGGAAAAACCAATCCAGATGCCTGTGGGATGAAGTATAAATGGCAATTGTGATATGCAGTGGAATATCACCCAATGATAGAGTAAAGCAAACCAATGACAGCTGCTATGGCACAACTACATCTCAAAAACATGGGATAAACAAAAAGTCCAGGTATAAAAGTAAAGTTCTAATAAAATTCTACCCATTTAAAGTCTTCAGCAGACACAAGCACACTGTGGTGCTTGAAATACCAACAGTTTGCATGACAAGGAAGAGAAAGGCTGAAAAGCCACTTTAGTATAACTTGCTAAAGATTGAATTATTCTATATTTTGAAGAGTATTTGAATTATGCAATTGAATATATTTGACAACATGCATGAAATAATACTCATAATTTTTTAAAATAATTTTTGATTATATAGTAAAAGAAATATATATGTGTGTATGTATGTATATTGAAAATAGATTTTTCCCTCATGTAATATATTCTAATTTGTTTCCTTTTCCTGTTCTCCTTCTTGTTCCTCCTCATCTTCTCTCTTTTCTGAATCAACTAATTTTATGTCATTCCTTATAAATAAAAACCACTCATCTATGTAGTAATATATAATATTAAAAACAAATATGTAATATATATAATATAAAAGCAAAAGCTAACACACAAAGATTGGACAAAGCAAACAAACAAGATAAAAGAACTCAAGAGAAGGCATAAGACACAGACACCCATTTGTCCATACACTCAGCAATCCTACAAAAGTACCAAATTGGAAACCATAATTTACATGCAAATGACCTTGTGCAGGCCCATGTAGGTCTTGTCTATGATGCCTCAGTCTGTGTGAATTCATATGAGGACTGATCACACTGATTTAGAGGGCCATGTTTTCCTGGTTTCTCCATTCACTCTGGCTTTTACATTCTTTCTGTCTCTTTTCCCCCAGGTTTTCTGAGATATAAGGGGAGGAATTTGATGGAGATATTCTCTTTAGAGCTGGATGTTTCAAGGTTTCTTCCTTACTTCCTGAATAATTTCTGGGTTTAGGTCTCTATATATTTGTTCTACTGCAGGAAGAAGCATCTCCAGTGGTGGCTGAAATATAATTTCAAACTTGTGTGGGTTGAGAAAGTGAAAAGAGATATCCACAGAAGAGAGAGAAGCCTGGGTAAACATTGTTGTAAAATCCCTTGGGAGACTTGACTATGTTAACATTTAAAGAGAATAATAGAGAAGAAAAATGTCAAATTTAAAAAGAAGATATTGATAGAGCAATATACTAGAGCAGGCAGATGGAGCCAGATGAAAGTTACTAAACATTTCAAATTCTGCTTCAAAAGGCAGAGTAAAACATAAGATGGAAACTGACCAGGCTCAGGAGGTTTAGGGCTTTGACCCAATTATTTATAGTGGCTTATGTAATCAATTGGGACCAGTGACTAAGCAAAATTTTCATTATTTGGACTTATGTTGTCCTTGCAAGGGTAAGAGAAGCTCTGGGGCCTTTGAAATTGACTTCTAACAAGGTAGGTAATTTTGATCATGTTAGAGGCTATTTCTGAAATGGACTTTGCCCTAGGCTACTGCTTTGGTAAGGAATAAGCACTAACAGCTCTCATCTAAAATCACTTTTATAGAAGAAAAGTCAGGTACCACTGGAAACTTTGCACAAGAATTACTGTAGACTATGAACCCTTATATAAACCAAAGCTGTGAGATCTGTTTAGAAAGTGCTTACACGGATGCTCACTTGGTATGAACATTGCCTTCTTACTATGCTTAAGGAAAAGCTGTCAGAATATCTATAAAGGTACAGAAAATAAAGGAGAAGTATAAATAGTTAATAAGAGTTGTTGACCCTTATGCCTTACAATCCACAAACTACAGAAGGATGTGTATAAAGAGACACATATTTGTTTCTGCAGTACTACTTGATATTAGAGAAAACATGAGAATGCCTAGATAATATCCAGAAACAATATTGTATTAAACAAACATAATAGGTCTAGCACTTCAGAAACAAAGCTCTCAAGTGGCTTCATTGAAATACACTGACATTTGAAACTATGGATTATAAAACTTCAGGAAACAAAACTAAATGGAAATCATCTGAGAAGAGAACAACAGAAATTAAAAATCACTTCAAAATATGAAAAAGACAATAGGAAAGCTTTGTAGCTCAGCATTTGTTCTCATTAGAAACAATTCTCCAAATTGTCATTTAAATCAGCATGTGTTTGTGTGTGTGTGTGTGTGTGTGTGTGTGTGTGTGTGTATGTTTGTGTGTGTTGTGTATGCATGGATAATTCTTTTTAATGATCATGTGTTTTATTTTATTTTTTTAAAGCATCCTTTCACACTACCCAGTAAAACTAATTTATAAACTGCTTCCTATCTTTGATTCTTTGTATTTCTTTTCACTATGGGCAATATACAAAGCTGCTCTTAGAGTACAGCTAAGCATTATGGAACACCATAGTTTTCACACATACACAAAGCACCATTTCTCCACAAGTCATACTGAATGCAGGAAGCTTTCTTTGTCTAACAAGATTGTGAAAGAAACATCATAGATGTGGGAGCTTAGACAATATAACTGTGTGTCTCAGTTCTACACAATGAAAGCACAGGATCAAAAAGCCTACAAGTTTGGTACCATCTAAAGTGTTTCTGCACTAAAGATGGTTCTCATGCACAAGAACCCTCATGTGGACTCTTCTCTTTTTTTTCTTTGTATGTTCATTTTTAGTAATAATATTTTAAACTATAATTTTTGAGAATATCTTACCTCTTTACCATCTATTATAATCACATATATTCTCCAATTTTTTCCTCCAACTAGTTGGATACCATCAACAGTCCCCACTCTCAACTTTAAGTCTACATCTTTTATTTTAACATCTCACAGAATCCAGTTGGTGCTTTCTGAGTTAGTGTACCTATGGGTTCACCCACTGATATATGGCCAGGTACCATTAATCCCCACCCCCAATCTACCACTATTCCAGTAATCATCAATGTTTCTCAGCTAAAGTAGGGGGTGGATATTTAGTTTACTTTTCCTTGTGGCATCTAATCCATGCCTCTTTTTCTCATAAGAACATTGGCTGCATTGTATTACAACCCCCACACTGATGATTTCATTCCAAGTTCATAGAGTACTACACAACTATAGTAGGGTTAGGTTAGAAGAGACCAACCTGGTGTTATCATTCATTAAATTTATACTTGTTATCATGAGAGGAAGAACAAGATTCTCTACATGTTCAATCCCTTGACCAACCTCTTATACGAGATTTTTTTCTCTTTTATTTTTTTCTTTTTAGTTCAGGCTAAAACCTTTGGGAAAAAAACAAAGGGAAATGAAAACATTTAGACACATCAGGTGTTATTTCTGAATAAAAGATAAAGACATTCCATTTCTTTTTCTGGCTCTGGAGTAGAGTTTCTCCCCTCAGAACTAGCAGCATTTGAGTCTAGATTATAGCTTCAGTTGAGTAGGCAGTGCTTGTTATAAACATGATTGAAAGTTCAGCTATATTTTGTTCACCACTCTCTAAACGTCACCAGCATGTGTTCCTCACTGTTTTTCAAAAATTGTTAAGTGTACCTTGGCAAACAAAGTTTCCCTCAATTGAGAACCTCTATTTTGAAACAAAGACAAATCCAGTGGAGTCTTGATCATACAGAGTATTATACAGGCTTCAGGATTTTTTTTCAGCTTCCTTAGCTTTTCTTTTGTTTCAAGGAATCTTGCATATATTTAAATTTGGAAAAATAACTTATACTGTTTATAGGTGAGTGATTCGGTGAGTTTATCTTGTTACTTTCCTGAAAACTTAGCAAATTGAGAATTACAATAATGAAATGAAATAGACACTAAGTCTGGGGCAAGAAATGTACCTCTTTAGTAAAGATTCTGCCTAGACCCATACAATGGCCCAAAATCAATTCTTAACACTGAAACATTAATAAATCCCTGATAAATAATAGAGTTTAAATAGTAGAAAATATAAAAAATGAAAATAAAAGCAATACTTTCAAGTTCTAAAAAGGATGATTATTAACATGCTGAAGCAAACAATAATTGTAAGACAATATTTTTTCATTATAAGCAAAGAAGAAACCCAACTGAAAAACATATGAGTTAGTTTTCCAATAAGATACACTCTGCTTCATTCCATGTGGTATCAAGTGCATGTATTGTGATTTTTTAATAGGACTGGGAAGAGCTCCTCATATTTACATTTGGGTTGATATGACTATGTTCACATTACTAAAATTAAAAACATATGTTCTATGTAATTTCAACATAATTACTACATTCTTATTTTAATAACTGCTTCTTTCAATAGCATAAATATAATCATTTATGCAATAAAAAGAAAACATAAAAGAAAAAACAAAAAAGAAACATAACTGCAGTTACAAAATACTTTGCTTTTACCTCCAAGATAATATCTTCACAAAATTTTTGAGAATCTTGTACAACATATGTTGACCACACTCTACCCAAAGCCCAACTCATCTTGGAGTCACCCTTATTTCCCTACCCACACAATTTCTTGAGTTTTGTGTTTTATCCTCTGTCTGTGTTTTCTTTCTTTGTCTCTCTCTCTGTCTCTCTCTCCCTTCCTCCCCCCCATTAAATTTATTTTGCATTGTTCAAATATTCCTTGGTGTTGAAACTTCCCTGGAGAGTCATTGGCCTACAGGGTCACACCCTTAATGAAAACTGAATTGCCTTTCCCCAGCAACAATATCTCCACAGCTGGAGATGGAACACTGGGGCTACCTGTTCCTTAAACATGCTGGATTTGTCTAGTTGAACTTATACAGGACTTATGTATGTTGACACAATCATTTTGAGTTTATATATACATCTGCCCTTTCTGTTTAGCAAACAGTGTTTCATTATAGTCATCTACCACTTTTGGCTTGTATAATCCCTCCTCCTTCCTTGATCCCTGAGCTTCAGAGAGAAGGGTATGACATAGATGCCCCAAATTTCAACAGAGCAGTTCACAGTCTCGTATTGACCAGTTTTGGTTTTCTGGGTTAATTTTTATCTACTACAAGAAGAATCTTCACTAACAAGAAGAATCTTCACTAACAAGGGTTGAGAAATACATTAATCTAATGACATAGTAATTAGGCATTAGAAGTATTTTTAATATTATGTCTACTTAGCACGATAATGGTAGTAAGTTTTACCCCAGGGATTGTGATCTAATTAGACATATACTCTTGGCTCAGATGAAGAACACCAAGTATATGTTCTGTTTTGTGGAATGGACCTTAAATCCAATCAGGAAGTGGATGGTTACTTCAATAACATTCATCCCTCCATTACTTCAGTAGGGATATCTTGCCAGAGGAGTTGTTGTTGTAGCTCACAAGGCTTCCAGCTGGTAGAGACTGGTGATTATTTTTATTCTCTGATAGCATGAATAACACTGTCAAGCACTATAAAGGCTAGATAGTAATGGTGAAACTTCTAGGTCAGTACCTACTAGAAATGTCCTTATATTTACCATTTCTGCATGTGATTCCTTAAACAAGAGCATCTTATTTTGCTTTCTGTTACTATCCTTACACAATTTATTTTGCCTGATGGTTCTCTTAGTCTGCTCATACTTCCCTTCAATCTGAAAGATTCCTTCTAGTATCATCTGTAGAGTTGAGTTGGTGGTCATTTCTTTCCTAGGGTTGATACTGTCTGCTATTTTTCTATACCTTGGACATAGAATTTTCCCTATTCTGTGCCTGAAGTAAATAGATTTGGCATCTTCTCTGTAACCCAGGGTTCTTACATATGCCATTTGACATTTTTTCACCTTTTATTTTGTGAAAATCTGTAGTCTTTGATTTCATGATCCATTTTTCTATCCTTTCTTCAAGCCCTACTATTCTTTCTTTGATGTAGGCCATATTGTTAGTGAGATTTTTGACAGAATGTTTTAATTTTTTAAAAAATTTAACTTTATTTTCAGTTTTTTTCTAAATATTTCCACTTCTTCATTGAATTCAATGTTCATTTCCTCAATTATCATAATTGCTTTATTTGGGTACTGGTTTGTGTTTTCTTCAAATTCAATTGGGAGTTTATTCCTGTCCTTTTAAATTTCATTCAGATGTTTGTTCATATTTCTTTCAATTCCTTGAACTTGTTTATATGTTCTTTTTTAATTCTGTGCCTTTTCATTTAAGTTATTCTCATTGTGGACAATTACAGAGTTAGTTGTATTTGTGGATGATATATGGTCTTGATTTTTTCTTATTATTTATATTCTTGCAATGAAACCTGGACTTAAGCTAAGTTGTTAGTTTTGTCTTTTGATGTGATATTTTAATTTAACTAACTGAATCCTAGAAGAGGGCTAGCAGGCTAGAGAATGTTGGGAAGTCTTAAAGGGACAGAACTGTGCATATCAGTCTCTTACAAGTGTCCTAAAGATCACTAGGGGGAGTCCTAAGCTGGGGGTATAGGAATTGAACTGGAAACTTTGCAGCCCAAGGATATCACAAATAAAGAAAGCTGTGAGGACCACTATAGGTGGTCCTCATCCTGGGACAGAGTGATGGGTTAGCAGTTTAAGATGATCCTAAGTGGGTTGGCCTAGTGGAGTTTCTCTTATTAAGGTTGACAATATATGCTAGCTTCTTAGAGAAAGTCCTAGGCCAAAGTGGACAAATCCAAGAGTAATGATAGCTCATATTTTTTACTGTAGCCCTCCTCTTTGGCAAAGTACCACTTAAAGAGACAGAAGAGTGCTACACATTGAGTCCTGGTGAAAGTAGTAAGAGGAGTTTGTTAGCCTAGGGTTGAAAAGGAAATGAAGCTCTTGGCATGTGATCTATATGGGTTTCAAGAAAGGACACAAAGGATTTTGAGTGCCCTTGGTAGAAGGAACCAGAAAGCCCTACCCAACAAGTTGACCTGGAGTTTTGGGAAAGGCAACAACTTTTTTTTTTTTTTTCTGTTTATAGATGAGGTAGAAGTGAAAGGTACCTAACACCAAGGTTGCCTTGGGTCCCAAGAAAGGAAAATGGGGTGTAAGTGAGCCTAGGGAGAATGCAGGACATAGATTTACACCATTACAGCGCATTAGGAAATGCAGGTGGAGTTTTTACTGGCCTAGGCAGGAGGAAAGAAGGCTCTATCTGGCACCATGGTCAGCCAGGGTTCTTAGATAAAGTTGTTCATAGATGAACAGGAAGAAACTCTTGTCTTTGTAGGATTTGAATTATGTAGGAGGATTAATACTTTATAAAAGCAAAGAGTCAGGTATTATCATTTGAAATAATAGCCTTAAGCTTACAATGCAAAATGATGTAAGGTGAAGAACAGCTAAATCCATATATTACATTTTAATCTTTTAAGGTGGATGCTCAGAAAGGTTTCTCTGAGTAACTGATATTTGAACAAAGATACAAAGTATATAGAGAAAATTGTAGAACTAGTTGAAAAAAGAGAATTTAAGAAGAAACAGCCAATGCATAACCCTTCACAAGCAGAGTGAGACAAGGAGAGGCCTAAGAGTTATCCATGAGGCTGACAAAAACTCTGTCTTCAGGTACATACTGTTAAGTTTGAGCTGAGTTCTGAAGTATTTGAAAAAAAAAAGTAGTCATGACTGTAACAACAGGACAACCTTAAGAAAAAAGCAACTTCACATTGATCATGGCAGGACATAACAAGTTTTTTTTTTTTTTTTTTTTTAATGGAGGAGGTGTGGGGAAAGGCTTAGAATTGCCATTCAAGTCCAAAGGTAGAAATGATAAGACTTGCTAATAAATATAAAACAATGAGAAGAGAAAAGAATGAAAATTATATAGCTTGGTTGTATGACTGGGATATCCTGAGTGTTCAGTGGCAGAAGCATGTCTATGGACATGGAACAAATTAGGACCATTAATACCTTTGTGGACAGATGTGAGGTCCATTAAGTATCAAGTATCCTTTAGCATACAAGGAAAAGAGTTTGGAATATTGGTTCGACACTCTCTGAAATGTTTATCTGAAGCTACTGACAAAAAGTTGGAAGTTGTCAGCATACCAACGGTTTATGAAAACACAGATCTGGGTAAGTTTATAATTTCTGATTTTGACTTTTCAAATCATAGTTGGATCTACTTCAGTAAAAAAAAACTGTAGATGGAATACCATATATATAGCTAAACATCTCTGTTTGAAAAACTCAGAAAATGACAGACAAATTTTGAAGGCCTTAGTTGATTTATCCATGGTGCTAGCAAACTAGTGCAACATCATCCATACTCATGCCAAGCTATGTGTATAAATAAGGAAATAGTAACAAGCTTTTATTCTCTAAAAATGTTAGGGAAGCTGAACTCAAAAGAGTAGGGGAGTATTATTCCTACTTTGGTTTCTTATTTAATATCTTTAATATTACTTACATTTTAATTTGATTTAAACAAAACAATATTTAATTTCATTTTCAACAAAAACAGAGAAAATATAATTGTATTATACTTTTCATATGGTTTAGGAAACATTTAAAACTAGTAACTAAGCAGAATTGATATTATAGATGAAAAAACACATCATAGAAAATTAGTTTTAAAATCTCTACTTGGTGCTATTTTGTCATATTTTTATCTCCATTTTATATCTTTGGACTGTTTTGGGAAAACGCCCATAATCTATTTCTTCTATTTCAATAACTGCCTTCACCATTTACAGAATATTGAACTAAAAAAATGTTTTTCTGTGTATGCACTTACAGTGTAACTCTATCTTAGAATGTAGTAATAACATGCCAGTTACTCATTTCTTAACAAATTTTGATGAAATCTTAATTTGACTTAATTTATAGAGATAAGCACAGCTTAAATAACAAGTGAGGTTTTATAAACAGCTATAGAAACAGGTCACTATAATCTACCAACATAATATATTTCATTTGTTACTTTATTTTCTCATGAAATAAGTTAAAACAAACTTATGTTGCAAAATATGTATTTCATTTCATGCCGAAGGAGCAAGTGACATAAAGCAGGACATTAAAGGCCTTAATCGTGCTGCCAGTAAGGGACTAAATTTTATGTAAGTAATGTCTTGGCTGCAATTATCATCCTGAGTGAGGTAACCCAATCACAAAAGATCACACATGGTATGCATTCTTTGATAAGTGGTTATTAGCCCAGAAGTTTGGAATACAGGAAGAACGACCCACAAACCACAAGAAACTTAAGAAGAAGGAAGACTAAAAGGTGGACATTTCATTCCTTCTTAAAAAGGGGAATCAAACATCCACAGAAGGAGTGGCAGAGATTAACTATGGAGCAGAGACTGAAGGAAGGACAAGCATATAGCTATCTCCTCCTCTGACAATACCTGACTAATACAGATGTAGAGGCTCACAGCCATTAATTGAACTGAGTACATGGTCCCCAATGAAGGAGTTAGAGAAAGGTTCTATGGAGCTGAAGGGTTTGCAACCCATTAGGACGAACAACCATATGAACTAACTAGTACCCTCAGAGCTCCCAGGGACCCAACCACCAATCAAGGACTATACAGGGTGGGACTGAATGTTCTGGCAGCATGTATATAGTAGAGGATTGCAAATTCGATCATCAATAGGAGGAAAGGACCTCGGCCTTGTGAAGGTTTTGTGCCCTAGTGTAGGGGAATGCCAGGGCCAATAAGTGGGAGAGGGTGGGGTGACAGGCATTGGGAGGGGGGAGGCAAAAAAAGTTTGTTCTTGTTTTTGTTTGTTTGTTTGTTTGTTTGTTTTGGAGGGGAACCTGGGAAAGGGAAAATGTACATGTAAATAAAGAAAATACCTAATTAAAAAAAAAAAACTCACCAAACAGCATGTTCAAATATTTCACTAATAAGAGAGTCCTGGAGGAGAGACCAAAGGCAAGAGATCTCTTTGGAAGGATTCCTACCCCTGGGTTTGCTCTTACGCACTAGCTACTTAGTACAACATTCTCAGAAAGAGCTCCTCCTTCTTCTTTATCTGTGCAATAACACTTATTCAGCTACTTAGAGGTATGTGTGAGTGAATTTAAACTGCAGGACATTGGCCAGAATAGGAGAGATAATGCCTCAAATATGTGATTGTTTGTTATGATTGGCTACACATTAGAATCAACTACATCTAATGTGATTTCAGGAAATCCATGAATGGGAATTGGTTGAGTAGAGGTAGGATTTGAGTTTTAGCTTATCATTGCAATCTAATTTCTTTTAATAATTTTATTTCTTTTAAGTTAAAAAGTGGAAGAAAAGAAATATGTGACATATGAAATTGAAAATCACAGTTCATGAATCAAGAGAAGTGGAAAAAACTTACAAAAGAGGATATCTAATTTTTAAATTTAGATAAATCTGTAAATTGATTAAAGACAATGATATGTTCTTGTTTTATAGAAGTAGTTAAAATGACCACACCTGAAGCCTAATGTATATTTTATAGAAATTGACATGAAAAATAAGTTTAGGGATCAAAAATAATTGCTATTCAAAAACATTTTTAAATCACTATTTTATTCTGCCTTCACAAATATTTTTCCTCAATATTTTGGATAGTTTTACCTTACTGAACATCAACTTCAATTTGGAGGACCTGAAAGGTAGACTGAATTGATAACCTACTTTATCTCTTAAATGAAATTCTATTATCAAGGATACTGATAAAATTAATTGTTCTCTTTATCTAAATATATGAAAATACATATTGGCCTTTGATGACCTGGGTATTGTTCCATTACCTCATCATTAACAAAGATTTAAAGTCACAAGATGGTGACTATGTGTGTAAGAACTGAAAATTGTCATTTTTTTATGTGTAAAACAAATTCTCAGCCTTACATAATAGAAAGATCACCTGAACATGTCAAAACTATTAATTCTATTACTACATTTAACTGGTACCTACTTTGTTTCTAAACATTATTTTACAGACAAATTGGAAAATTAAAGATTATACATTATTTTACAAAATGAGTTTATTAATTTGATTAACACATTCTTTTAGTATAAGAAATGAAACATGTTTCTGTTTTTTCTACTCAAATCCTTTCTTTATATTTTAAATTAAGTCTTCTCTCATATAATACACCCCAGCCACAGTTTCCCATCCCTCCATTACCCCTCCTACAATTTCCCTCAGGTCTTCTGTTTCTGTTTCCCTTCAGAAAAGAACAGCCCTCCTAAAGATATCTATTGAACATGGCATAACAAGATGCAGTAAGACTAGGAACAAATTTTTATATCAGACCTAGGTGAGGCAACCCAGTATGAGGAAAAGAATCCTAAGAGCAGGCAAAAGGTTCAGATACCTCCACTTCTACTGTTAGGAGTTCCACAAAACCCCAAGCTAACCAACCACAAAGTATATGCAGAGGACCTAGCACAGACTTAAACAGGCTCAGTGATTTCTGTAAGAAGGCACTTTTCTACAATATACAATTTATGGTATAAAACCCTATTTCACAATTGGGGCAAAGCCTCCATGATTTCCCAGTTGTTTATTGCAATAATGAACAAGCATTATTTACATTTTAGGCATATTTTAATCAACACATACGTACTTACTTACACACATTCAACCATACATACATATGTAATGTGAATACATGTATGCATATGAACATATATGTATGTTATATATAAAGTTATATAGTGTTAAGATCCACCTTAATTTGAAAAGATCAGATCTTATCGTTTTCATTTCCCACAAAATTCTAGAATGATTTTAGAGAAGCTACTCTCTAAATGAAGGACTAGGAAAAAAGAAAGACTCTCACACAGCACTACTAAAGTTGACAGCAGTCGGCTACAATTCTAGGTGTAAGATAGCCAAAAACAGACTTTGAATAGGCTTCTGGCTCATGTAATATTATATCTCTAAAATACATTTTATTTGATATTAATATATGACCTTTTTATAACTATTTTTGGAGTTATTTGGTACAGGTTATACATTAGCCTATCCCTGGCAACTACCTCAAATTCAAATATTATAATAAAGAATGTGCTGTTCCACTTTGCATTACTATAAAGAAATACTTGGCAGTCCTATTATTAAACGACATATACGTGCTGTTTTGCAATTTAAAAATCCAAAAGTTATTAGCTCACACTCTAGAGAGAAGGCTTTGATACCTGAGGAAGGTGGCAATCACCAAATAAGAGTCAGATTGTTGAGTAAACTCAGGCTTGCTCTTTCTAACAGTCCTTTTGTCCCCGGAGAAATATTTCACTCTTTTCTAAGAACCAGTCACCACTAATACAGGGCCTCTTTCTTGCACTCATGTTTTAGAGATTCAAACCATTTCACAGCACCACCAAGTCTTGGATGAACTGTTCAAAATTTGTACCTTTAGAGGTACAAAAAAAAAAACTTTATACCAAAAGTACCAAGAGGTGCAGCTCAGTCCCCATGTGGGTCCCCCAACAACTGGAATGAGGGTTGTCTCTAAAGCTGTTATTGGACTGGGACTGTGGAATCCATTTCCCAACAGGGCTGCTTTGTCTGGCCTCAGTGGGAGAGGAGGCACATAACCCTGCAGACATGGAGAGATACTGGACAGAGGGAGGTAGAAAAAGGGTGGGGGAGCAGGGGGGAATAATGTCTCAGAGAAGAGGGGTGGGGGATAGGGGAGGGAAGCTGTGAGTCATGACTGGGAGGGGAGACAGTGTTTAGAATGTAAAGAAAGGAAAGAGGAAGGAAGGAAGGAAGGAAGGAAGGAAGGAAGGAAGGAAGGAAGG
>JADRCD010177302.1:28048-42094 GCA_019843815.1 Montemys delectorum
AAAGAAAGAAAGAAAGAAAGAAAGAAAGAAAGAAAGAAAGAAAGAAAAGAAGAAGGCAATGTATAAATGAGATATTTTATTGAAGAAAGGAGTAAATAGGTTGGTCAAGTAGAGAGAAGGAAAGGAGAGGAAGGAAAAGAGAAGAGAAGGAGAGAGAGAGAGAGAGAGAGAGAGAGAGAGAGAGAGAGAGAGAGAGAGAGGCAGTCAGACAGAGAAAGACAGAGAAAGACACACAGAGAGAGAGAAAGTGAGAGAAAGTAAAGGAAGAAAGCAAGAGAGGAAAGAGGGCAAGAGCAAGAGGGAAAAAGAAGCAAGAGAGGGAACAGACAAAGAACAAGAGAGGAAAAAAGGAGAGAGGAAAGGGGGCAAGAGAGGAACAAAAAGCAAGAGAGTAAGGAGGAGGCAAACTGCCCCTTACATTGTATGGGGCGTGGCATGTCTAGCTGTGGTCAGATGACTGTGGATAGGGTCCAGCTAGAATGCTGGGAGCTTGGGGCATTGTCTGCCTGATAGAGCACACATCTCCTGTGTGGGCAGCTGTGAGGAATGTGACTCTAACAGGAACCAAAGACTCAGGAGTTATGGCCAAACTCCTTCTGCCCTCTGCAAGCAGAAAACTGCCGATGGAGGCTGCAGGGCTCAAGGCCAAATACTAGACTGAGCCTAAATTACCTGAGCAGACCACTGTCCCACACTGCCCCACATGTGTATTTGTGTGTGTGTATGTGTGTGTGTGTGTGTGTGTGTGTGTGAGAGAGAGAGAGAGAGAGAGAGAGAGAGAGAGAGAGAGAGAGAGAGAGACAGACAGACAGACAGACAGACAGACAGACAGACAGAGAGACACGGAGAGAGAGGCAGAAAGAGAAAGAGATAAAGAGAGAGAGACAGAGACAGAGAGACAGATACAGAGACAGAGATAAAGAGAGACACAGAGAGAGAGAGACAGAAAGAGAGAGATAAAGAAGAGAGTGATCTTAAAACACTACCAGAATAATCCATAAAATTAGCAACACTACTCAAAAGTTTTTGACAACTATATTTTAAAATTATGAATATATGGCTGTTTTTCCATTAAGTAATTTATTTATTCACTTTGTATCCCAATTATAGTCTTCTATCTCTCTCTCACACAGTTCCTCCCCCATCCCCTTTTCTTCTGAGCTGGTTGATGTACTCCCTGGGTATATCTAACTCTGGAACATCAACTCTCTGCAGAGCGAGCAGAATCCTCTTCCACTGAAGCCAGACAAGGCAGCCAGGTCTCTGCTCAATCTTTGTCTCTGCGTGTCTTGTAGATAGAACAAACTTTGGGTCAAAACTTTATTGGTGGGTTGTCCTTATCCCTCCTCTGGGGGATCCTATCTGGCTATATTATGTGACTTTTTCATATCCTCGTTACTAGTTACTATGAGTATCAGTTAGGATCACCACACTGACTCCTAGGAACTTTACCCAATCCAGATCTCTTGTACCTCACAACCCCCCACACTCACCAGCTGCAGATTTCCATTCATTCTCCTGGTCCTTTGGCCCCTCTTTGCTGTCTTTCACCTCACTTTATCCTGAATGTCTGTTTGTTTTTGTTTTTGTTTTTTATTGTTTTAAAATTTTATTTTATTTTTATATTTTTACACTCCATATTCCATTGCCTGCCCCCCTCCACCAGTCCAACCTCTGACTGCTCCACATCCCATACCTCCTCCCCATCCGACCCCACCCTACACTCGGCACATGGATGTCCCCACCCCTGACCCCACCTGACCTCTAAACTCCCTGTGGCTTTCAGTCTCTTGAGGGTTAGGTAGATCTTTTCTGAATAAACACAGACCTGGAAGTCCTCTACTGTATGTGTGTCAGGGGCCTAATATCAGCTGGTGTAAGATGTCTGTTTGGTGGTCCAGTGTTTGAGAGATTTCAGGGGTCCAGATTTCAGAGGTCCAGACTGCTGGTCCTCCTACAGGATCACCCTTCTCCTCAGCTTCTTTCAGCCTTCCCTAAATCAACAACAGGGGTCAGTTGTTTCTGTCCATTGGTTGGGTGCAAATATCTGCATCTAACTCTTTGAGCTACTTACTGGGTCTTTTGGAGGGCAGTTATGATAGGTCCCTTTTTGTGAGCACTCCATAGCTTCAGTAATAGTATAAGACCTTGGGACCTCCCCTTGAGCTGGATCCCACTTTGGACCTGTCACTGGACCTTCTTTTCCTCAGGTTACTCTCCATTTCCATCCCTGTAATTCTTTCAGACAGGAACAATTATGGGTCAGAGATGTGACTGTGGGATAGAAACCCCATCCCTCACTTGATGCCCTGTTTTCCTGCTGGAGGTGAGCTCTATAAGTTCCATCTCTGGGTATTTCACCTAAGGTCACTCTTTTGAGTCCTGAGAGTCTCTCACCTCCTAACTTCACCCCATTCCCCTCCCCTTCTCCTCTGTCACCCAGTTTCCTCCCTCCACCTGTTTCTTATGACTATTTTACTCCCCGTTCTATGTTATATTAAAGAACTTTTGTTTGGGCCTTACTTCATGTTTAGCTTCTTTGATTCCTGTACTTTATGGCTAATATCCACTTATCAGTGAGTGTATATCATGCATGTTCTTTTGGGTCTGGCTTACCTCACCCAGGATGATATTTTCTAGTTGAATAATTTGCCTGCAAAGCTCACAATGTCCTTGCTTTTAATAGCTGAATACTACCCCATTGTGTAAATGAACCAAATTTTCTTTATCCATTTATCTGTTGAGGGAAATCTGTGTTGTTTCTAGCTTCTGGCTATTATGAATAAAGCAACTATGAAATAGAGGAGCATGTATCTTTGTGACATGTTTGAGCAACTTTTGAGTATACACATAGGAGCAGCACAGCAGGATCTTCAGGTAGAACTATTTCCATTTTTTTTTTCTGAGAAACCTGATTGAGTTCAGAGTGGCTGCACAAGTTGGCACTCCAACCAACAATGGAGGAATGTTCCCCTTGCTCCACATCATTGCCAGCATGTCCTGTCAGTTGAGTTTTTGAATTAGTCATTCTGATGAGTGTAAGATGGAATCTCAGAGACATTTTGATTTGCATTTTCCTGATGACTAAGGACTTTGAAATTTTCTTTAAATGATTTTCAGCTATTCAAGATTCTTCTGTTAAGACTTCTCTTTATGTATTTTGGATATTAACCTTCTGTCAGATGTAGAGTTAGTGAAGATTTTTGTCCAATCTGTAGGTTGCTGTTTTGTCTTGTTGATAGTGTCCTTTGCTTTACACAAGCTTTTGAGTTTCATGAGGTCCTATTTATCAATTGTTGACCTTAGAGCTTGAACCATTGGTGTTCTGTTCAGAAGCTGTCTCCTGTACCAATGCATTCTAGGCTATTTTCCACTTTCTCTTCCACTAGATTTTGTCTATCAGTTTTATGTTAAGGTTTTTTATCTAATTGGATGTGAGTTTTGTGCATGGTGATAAATATGGATCTATTTGCATTCTTCTACATGCACATTCAGCCATTAAAGTCTATAACTAAAAATATAGCAATTATAAACATATTTGTATGAAAATGTTAGTATAATAATAGTATTGATTATAGTTTTTTCTGATACATAGATGGAGAAACACCTGAATTCCTCGTCAGTTATTGCCTTGTGTTAATGAGGATACCATAGAGAAACATATTCAGTGATATTAAAATCAGATTTATTAGAATTGCCTACATAATATGTCCTGTATAGTCCAACTGTGGCAGTCTTAAAACTAGGAGAACTGAGCGACTGATGAGTGCTCAGTCATTGGTCTTCTGTCCACACTGGAAAGCTTGAGAAGTTAGAGTCTTAAATTATCAGAGAATGACAGTTAACAGGAGCAGCAGTGTTATAAATACACCCATTATCAAGCAGTAGAACAATCAGGCAAATGGTGCAGGATTTTTTCCCCCAGATTTCTGTCTGTTTCTGCTTCCCTTTTGGTGTTGCAGTTAATCATAGGAGATAGTCATATCCCTCAGATCATGCTTCCTGGAAATATACCCTCAAACTCTTCCTTTGTGGTTCCTCTTAACTTTGGGTTCTGTCAAGTGAACAGTCAAGTTTAACTATCAAATAGCATTAGTTCAATTCCCTTCACTATCTAAAAACAAATTTATAAGAGAGGTGTCATTTAATCAATGCAAATCTACTTTTAAACATTGTACAATGATATATTTTACAAGTGTATTGTTTATGGCTATGTATAAATAAATACACATACCTATAAAGAGTTGCTCTATATTATTTTAGGTGACTACATTTATCTTCAAACTTTATAGCTATATTTAAATATACTCAAACTGTATCTTATTTTTATTATGAATTATTTTAAAATATATATCTTAAAAACAATACTTATAAATATACTTATGTTTATACTATATTTTTACTGTTAATCCCTATCATTACTAATTTTATTTTAAACTCATCATTACTAAATATGATTAATTTAATTGTTCATTTTTAAACAGTACATCCTGTGAGCAAACTTTTATAATGCAGATCTCCTTGTGCACATGTGGGAGTTTCTCAAATAATATGAAGCCAGAAATAACACTGGTGGGTCATTCTAAGGGTTTGAGCCCCCTCCTACTGTCTTAATATTTTATCAATTCATTGCAAATATATTTGATTATATATCTTTCTAAATGTAAAAGATAAATTTTATATACCAGAATTTAGCCAAATGCCACTCGAAGATTATTGTGCACATATGGATGAGTTATGAAATGAGTTAGAATCTTCCTGGGTCTTTATTGAATTTCCTACACTCATTCACAAGGTCATATAGTCCTCTAATTGTATTTATAATGATATTTAGATACTTAATAACTTGACTTTGGAAGACAAACACATCTCTATCCTTCAAGGTTAGGTATGAAAGGCTCTGTAGCCTATTTTAAACTATATATTGGAAATATTTTAAAAAGACAAAATACACAAATGTATGTAAACCTAGAACTCTCAGTAAAATTAAGATTACATTCTGTAATATGATGATTAGACACTATATGGTATCCACACTAAAATACGGCATTAATATTCTGAACTCCAGACTACAAGTTATTCTTTTTATAGAATATTTTATTAATTCATAGAGAATTTTATATGGTGAAATTTGATCATATTCTGCCCTCCCCTACCTACTACTAACCCCTTCACCCTGTGCTCCATACCCGCCCAAATTTGATTCACCCTACTCTTTGCTAGGATTTCTTTTTTCACTTGAGTTTCTGCACATTTTGTGTACGTTATCACAAGCACTAGAAGCTTAGAAATGCTAATCCTCTACATGTCCAATGAACACTTTCTCCTTGAAGTTATCTGTCTCTTAGGATCCTATAATCTTTCTACTTCCCTATTCTGTAAGAATTCCTGAACAATGGTTGCAGGACATTACATGGATATTTCATTTAGAACTGAGCATTCCACAGTCTCTTAGTATTAACCAATTGAGGCTGTAGTGCTAATTGTCATATACTACAAGTGGAATATTCTTTGATGAAGGATTAGAGATGATTTGATTTCTAAGAATTGAAGAGTAAGACTTTAAGAGTAATTTTAATACTATGTCCATTTTTTGAATAGTAGTTTTAGGTTCTCATCAAGGACTTATTAGCTCTCTAGATATAAGATATAGTTTTTATCTCATGGCATATATCTCTGTCTATCATTATCTATCATCTATCTATCTATCAACTGTATGTATTTATTTGCCTATGTATCATCTATCTATCATAGATCCTCTATCTATCATCTTTCTTTCATTTAATTATAAAGCTTATACAGTAATAAGTTTAAGTATTGATGTTTAAAACACCTATAATGTTAGTTGGACTAGGCTCAGTAGTTCATTCTTCTGTGACAGGTTCTTGATGGGAATGTTTCAGTGGATGAGAATGATAGAGAAGATAGAGAAGATAAAAAGTAGGGTCAAATCATCCCTTGAACAATCTTTGACACAAGTAAAACAGTTTTATCCTTTCATCTTGGCCTACAAGAAAGTCCTAGGCTTGTCTGGATCCACACAGTAATCAGCCTTCTGCTATATCTTCCTCTGTCCTACCCTAGCCAACTCCCCATTTCAACTTTGCTCCTCAGTAGTCTGATTCCTTTTCATATCAACTGTGCTGTACTATAATTTTTTAATTTTTACCATAGTTTGATTGTTACAGTTTAAGAAAAATACTGTTCTGGTTTCTTGTTCCACTTACTTATTTGGTTAGGAAGAATTAAAATTTTAAATATTGAGACAATTATACATTTCTATTCAACTTTTCCACTTAGTGGAGTAGAAGTTTAAGTTATATGCTTATGATTCTTTTGATTTCCTGATGTCTCTTGTTCATGTCCTCCATATTTTTTTTCTCATTTTCTTAATTTGGATATTGCATCTCTGTCTTTTAGTTAGTTTGGATGAAGTTTTGTCTATTTTGTTGATTTTCTCAAAAAACCAACACTTTATTTCACTTATTGTTTATATTGTTCTCTTTGTTTCCATTTTACTGATTTCAGCTCTGCAGGTGATTATTTCAGGCCATCTATCAAGATCAAATAAGCAATATAAATAGGCTCAAAGCCCCTTATGAAATATAGTCTGTCCAAAATGCCCAATGATAGGTAGTTTTAGCACAGAATTCTACCAGATTTCAAAAAAAGAGCTCACGTTAATATTCTTCAAATTATTCTACAAAATAGAAACAGAAGGGACAGTGCCAAATTTATCTTATTAGGCCACAGTTACCTGAGCCCTAAGCCACATAAAGACTAAACAAAAAAAGGAAATTACAGACTATTTTTCCATATGAGCATAGGTTCAAAATACTTAATAGAATATTTGTAAACACAATCCAAGAACACATCAAAAAGATCACCCAACATGATCAAGTGGGCTTTCCTCACAGACATGCAAGGATGGTTCAATATACAACATTTAATAAATATAACCCATCATATTTTAAAACGTGAAAAGAAAACACACATGATTGTATCAGCACATGCATTAAAGTCCTTTGATAATATCTAACACCCCTTCATGATAAAAGTCCTGTGAAGATTAATGATACAAGGGACATAGCTAAGCACAATAAAGGCAGTTCACAGAAAGCTCAAAGTGATATCAATATAAATGGAGAGAAACTCAAAGCAAGTTCATGAAACTCAGGAACAAGATATGGCAATACACTCTCTCCATGCTTACTCATTATAATTCTTAGTTATAGCAATAAGATAATTTGAAAGAGATCAGGGGATATAAATTGTAAAGGAAGAAGTCAAAACATCTTTATTTGCATATAACCTGAGAGTGTACATAAGTGACTCTAAAAATCCCATGAGGGAGCTTCTACAGCTACACCAAAGCAGTTGGATACAATATTAGCTCACAAAATATCAATAGCCTTCCTATACACAAAGGAAAAACAGACTGAGAAAGAAATAATAGAAATAACATCTTTCATGATAGCCTTAAATAGTACAGAATATGTTGGGGTAACTCTAATGAAGCAAGTGAAAGACTTGTGTGATGAATAATGTCATATCTTCTAAAGAAAGATACTGAAGAAAACATCAAATGATTGAAACTTCACCCATGCTCATTGATCAATACAATTAATATAGAAAAAGTTACATCCTACCAAAACGAATCTATAGATGCAATGCAATCTCCATCAAAACTGCAGTACAATTCTTCACAGGACTTGAAAGAACAACTCTCAACTACAAAAAAAAAAGCAGATACAAAAACAAAAAAACCCAAAAATGCAAAATAAAATAACAAGGATAACTAAAACAATCTTGAAGAATAAAAGAACTGTGAAATGTCTCACTATTTCTTATTTTACATTGTACTACAAAGCCTTAGTAATAACAACCACATGGTATTGGCATAAAAACAGGCATATTGATCGATGCAACTGAATTGAAGACACAGATATAAATCCACACAACTATGGACATCTGTTTTTTTTATATAGAAGCCAGAAATACACATGGAAAGAAAGAACGCATCTTCAACAAATGGTTCTGTTCAAAATGGTTATCTGCATGTAAAGAATGAAAATACATATTTATTTCCCTGCACAAAACTAAATTCCAAAGGTGTCAAAGACCTCAACATAAAACTGGATGTACTGAACATGACTGTTGCCTGTGCACTGGGCAACTCTGCTCCCGACCCTACCTGTCCTTGTTGGTTGGAGGCAAGTTGGAGCAGAGTCAACTACACAGACTCTGGGAGCAGGTGAGAAAAGTTGCCACAAGCTCAACTGAGCACTGCTGTAAGCTCCTTTAATACCATCTACCCATGCCCCTATTGATCCCAAGAAAGCATCTCTTTTAAACAGCAGTTCCTGATTGGCTGGCTTTATTTGTACTAGCAATACAATCCTTGGCCTCCCAGGTAGTCCTCAGTTAGGACTTCGTGCAGGAGATGCTTTTTCAGCCGCATGGCCTCTAGCATTTACATAGTAGCCCTGCTGTTCCTGCTACACATGGTATAAGAGAAAGTCATCAATAACCTTGAGGTCATTTTCACATAGAACATTGTTAGTGGAGGCACTAATATCAACAATTAACAAATGAGAAATAATGAAACTGAAAAGATTCTGTAAGGCAAAGGAAATTGTCATTGGGCCAATGCAGCAGCTTGCACAATGAAAACAAGTTTTTTACAAAGTCCATGTCTGATAGTAGACTAATATCTAAAATATATAAAGAATTCAAGAAACTAGATACCAAAAACAGAATAATCTAATTAAAAATAGGGTTTGGACTTAAACAGAAAATTCCTAATACGTGAACTCAAATGGCCGCAAAACAATTAAGGAAATGTTCAGAATCCTTAGCCATCAGAGAAATACAAACCAAAATTACATTGAGATTCCTCTTTACAGTCATGTATAAGAATGGCTAAGATCAATGACATGAATGATAGAGTATGGAACACTCATCCATTGCTGATTAGAATGCATGCTTTTACAGCCATTATGGAAGTCAATATTGCAATTCTTCAGAAGGCTGGGAATCAATCTACCTTGAGATCCAGCATACCACTCTTGGGCATATCCACAAAGAACACTCCACCTCACCACAAGGATACTAGCTAAATCATGTTTATTGTTAATTTATTACTAAAAGCCAGAAATTGGTAACTATAAATTTCCCTAAACTGAAGAGTGGGTAAAGAAAATGTAGTACATTACACAATGGATTTTTAAAATGCTATTAAAATATGGAATCATAAAATTTACAACAAATAGATTGAACTAGAAAAATTATCCTGAATGAAGTAACCCAGACTTCAAATTATAGTTATAGTATGTGTTCACTTATTTAAATAAATGTATGTTTAAATAAATGATAAGCAAACTATAGTCCATAGATCCAGAGAGGTTGCATAGAGAGGATGGGAGTAGAAGAGACACATGGATCTTTCTGGGAGGGAGATAGAGAATAGATTTTATTAGTGGACTGGGGCAAGTAGTGATAGCAATGGGAAGGTTTACTGGAGAAGGAGGAAATAGTGTTGATGGCAAGAAGATAGAGAGAGAGAGCAAGTATTGATGGTATTGACAGATGGTATGGAAAATTAGTGCAATGGAAACAATCTAAAATATACGTAGGTGATCTGAATGAAGTCTCGTAACAATAGGGACAAGGGAGTTCTAACTGATTGTATTTTGTGAATCTTCTTTGATTGCATTTAATTGAGTTGTTGGTCAAGTAGGTTCCAGGGAAATCCCCTCAAATATAGATTGTTACTAAGACAGTAGATTGCTTTCTGCAACTGACTGCTGGCCTAAGCTGAGAAAAGCATCCAAATAACTCATTGAACATGGAGAAGTTGACTTGGAGCCTACATAGAACCTTGAATCCTAAGATCTAGTGTCTTCTGCACTCTACTAAAAGAGAAACAAATCCCAACCCAGCCACAAAACCTTTAATCAACAATCTGTCCTCCTTGCAAGATATGCTAGAGCAATGGTGGCACAGAACTTACAGGAGTAGCCAACAAATGTCTGATTTGACTTAGGGCACATGCTACAAGCTGGAACCCGTGACTACACTGCTTGGGTGACCAAAATTTAGAGTAGATATCCCAGAAGATTAGGCTATAAAACTAAGCTATAAGAAACATAGTAATACCAAAATGATTACTTATAATATTTTACTGTACTCAAAGATCAATGTCATAGTTAATCATCAGAGTACCTTCTTCCTGCAGCAGATGGGAATAAATATTAAGACCCACAGCCAGATACTATACAGGCACATGTGTGCATGAAATGCACATACACACACACGCACACACACACACACATACACACACAAAGAGAAAAAGAGAGGGAGAGGGGAGAGGGAGAGGAAGAGGGAGAAAGAGACAGACAGAGACAGAAGGACACCTTGGAATGCACAGCCTTAAATTGGTATATTGCCATCAAAACTCTTTCATAAGAGCTCAGGAATTCCTGCAGAAGAGGAGGTGAAGTGTAGGAATCAGTGGGAATGGACAATACCAGGAGAACAAAGCTCTCTGGATCACTTGAGCAAGGCTGATAGGAACCCAAAGAGACTTAAGCAGCAATCACAGGGCTAACAAGGGCCTGCACTATGTCCTCTGTGTGTATATTTTAGGTTTTAGTTTACTAGTTTTATGGAATTCCTGAGTGAGTGAATGAAATGGTTTCTGTTTGTTATGCTTTTTCTTGGGGTTCTTTTTCTTCTGTTGAGTTGATTTGTCCAAACACAAGTAAAGGGTTTTGTTTTATCATAAAATATTTTATTTTTGTTATATTTGTTTATTATCTCATATAAGTCTGCTCTTTTCTAATGAGAAGACAAAAAGGAGATATGGAAGGACTGGGAGAAATAGAGAGAGGAGAAACATAATCAAGATATACTGTGGAAAAAAAGAATCAATTTTGAATGAACAAAAATAAACATTTGCATATTAACATATTTAAAACCAAATTTAGACAATATCTTTCCATAAATCCATCCCTACAGAGGATAATAGATGGAAAACACCAACAAATGGAAGGAAACTACATCCTAGAAAAAGAAAGAAACTAATCTTACAAGAAACCCAAAAGAAGATAGCCACACAAACACAATTCCACCTTGAACAACAAAAACAACAAGAAGTAACAATTACTTTCCCCTAATTCTGCTGGGCTTTTTGCCAGCAGATGGGGGAGAGAGAGAGAGAGAGAGAGAGAGAGAGAGAGAGAGAGAGAGAGAGAGAGAGAGAGAGAAAGTCCTGTGGTCCAAGAATAACGACTCAGAGCCAAGAGTCTGTCAAAGCAGGAACTTGTTTTATTGTATCGATCATTTTCTTTATAAAGGGCTGAGAGAGAAGGTGGAGGTTTTTGCTGAGGTGAGATGACTTAGGAGGAAGAGAAACTTGAGGAAGAGTATGGGGTGACTGATGGAGCCAACAAAGTTACTCTACATCAGCAGTAGCTATGCAAAGGCAGGCTTAAGCAGGTAGTGCTGAGTCACTCCTGTAAGGAAGTGATGAGACAGTTTTCAAAACTCAGCCAGGCTCAAGTTTGTCCTCAAGGCCCAAACCAGGGGGAAATAGTGCCCAGCATAATATCTCTTAACATCAATGGACTCAATTCTCCCCAAAAGACATAGACTAACAGACTGGATAAGTAAACAGGACCCATTTTTGTATGCAGGAAATGCACCTTAGTGACAAAGGCAGACACTACCTCAGAGTAAAAGGTTGGAAAGCAATTTTCCAAGCAAATGGTCCCAAGAAACAAGCTAGAGTAGCCATTCTAATATTGAATAAAATCAACTTTCAACCAAAAGTAATCAAAAAAGATTAGTAAGGACACTTCATACTGGTCAAAGGAAAATCTACCAAGAGGAACTCTCAATTCTGAACATTTATGCTCCAAATGCAAGGGCACTCACATTCATAAAAGAAACATTACTAAAGCTAAATTCAGACATTGCACCCCACACAATAATAATGAGAAACTTCAACACCCCACTCTCAGCATGATCTTCCACAGATCATAGAAACATAACTTAAACAGAGACATAGTAAAACTAACAGAAGTTGTGAAGCAAATGATCTAACACATATTTATAGAACATTTCATCCTAAAGCTCAGGTAACCTGAGCGTATACATTCTTCTCAGCATCTCATGGTACATTCTCCAAAATTGACCATATAATTGGTCACAAAACAGGCTAAACAGATTCAAGAAGATTGAAATAATCACATGCACCTTATCAGATCACCAAGGACTAAGGCTGGTCTTAAATACCAACAAAACCAATGGAAAGTACACATACACATGGAAGCTGAACAACGCCCTACTCAATGATAACTTGGTCAAGGAAGAAATAAAGAAAGAAATTAAAGGCTTTTTAGAATTTAATGAAAATGAAGACACATTATACCATAACTCATGAGACACAATGAAAGCAGTACTAAGAGGAAAACTCAGAGCTCTGAGAGCCTCCAAAAAGAAACTGTAGAGAGTGGACTGTCAGGGTCAGAGTGTCCCTGTTGTCCCTGAGAATTTGACTTTATCTGAGTAACAGTCTATTCTCCGAGGAACCATGGAGTGTTCTCGGAAAAACCATAAAATGTTTTGTCAACGCTTCCGCTCCGGCCAGGTGTGAAGCCAGGTGTACACCCCCCGCCCCACTTCCTCTTAACGCTTCCTTGCTCTACAAGTATAATTGTCCTGCCCTTCTGAAGTAAAGCGAGGCTTTGACAACGAATCTTTGCTTGGCCTCGTTCCTCTCTCTCGCCCATCTCTTTCAGGCTTCGTCCCCTTCGGACCCTGGTTAATTACTCGCCCCGCGGGCCAGGGCAGTGGCGCCTGAACAGGGACCCCAAAGTAAGGACGCTTGCCAGACGGAACACATAAGCGGAGCTCTGGAGACAGAGATCACCACACGCGCTACGGTCCTTCTGCCGCTCACGGGAGACCAGCGAACGGTAAGCAAAGATTCATCCGTCTCATAGAAATGGGCCAGCAGTTGTCAAAGGAGGCAGCTTTCATTAAGGATTTAAAGGCCTCCCTCAGGGAGAGAGGAATCAGAGTTAAAAAGAAAGACCTTATAAAATTTTTTATATTTGTGGATCAGACTTGTCCATGGTTTATCATAGATGGGCCGAATATAAGCCCAAAAAAGTGGCAAAGGGTGGGCCGAGAGCTTAATGATAGGCTTACCAAGGAAGGTCCTGATGCTATTCCCTCCACCGTTTTTTTCTTATTGGGGCCTCATTCGCGATATCGTTGAGGCAGCCAGTGATGACCCCGATAGACAGCAACTTCTGGCAGTTACTGAAAACTGCCTTAGACCCCTCTCCCGTACACCCTCTGTCAAATCAGTAGTCATAGACATGAGCCCTGTTAATGGACCGGCATCAGAGTCACTAGGAAGGGTTGTAAATTTGCACCCTTCCCCAACCGGGGGCCTAAAAACATATTTAACAGCCCCTGTCTTTAGAGGCCCTTCAGGAGAGGATCCCCTAGATCCCGGGGACGAGGCTACCCTGGAGGAGGAAGCCGCCCGATATCATAATTTCGATTGGCCCCCCTTGGCCTCTGCGCCACCTCCCCCCGCCTATCCTCTCCCCATATGTGCTCCCTCCATACATGTGTCAGCCGTCCCCCTAATGGAGGCTCGCGATAAATTGGCAACTCAAGTCGCTGAATTAAAAGAGGTCCTACACCTTCAGAAGGAGTTCGCCCAACTCTCCACGGAATTGGCCTCCCTGCAGGTGTCTATTAAAGATACTCTTTTCATGCCATCCCTTTGCCCTCTTTCAAAGAGTGCCCCACCACAACAAGGCCTCCCTTCAAAATCTTCTCAAGTCCCCCGTCGCCTGGCCATGACCTGTCCTGTCTTGACTAGATCTAGAGCGGCTACGTTAGAGGGAGATTTACCAGCCATCCCAGAGGTGAGCCGTGAACCGGCCCCGCTTCCTCCTTTATCCGAACCTCCTTATGATGAGGTGGCCGTTACGGGGTCAGATAGTGAGGAGGAAGAGCCCCCCC
>JADRCD010177303.1:0-29594 GCA_019843815.1 Montemys delectorum
CACCACCATCACCACCATCACCACCACCACCACCACCACCATCATCACCACCATCACCACCACCACCACCATCTTCTGAGTACAGCTGCTCTTCTTTTCTGGTTGAGTTTACTCCCAGGGCATCCCTACCATCACCCATACATGCTTTATATTTTATGCCTTCAAAATTCATATAACATGATATCCACCATTCTAACATAAGCAACTTGATGCCATTTAGCTTGTTTGCAACTTTGTGTAAACACAGCCACCTCTATCACTCCACATACCAGAGAAAACTCCAAAAATAACCCAGAAAGCAGCCCCCTCCCTGCTCTCTTAGCCTCCTGTCTGCTTCTGTCTTCTAGGCTTACCTCCCCTGGACCCTCATAGAAACAGTCAGACATTGTGTGAGCTTTGGTGTCTGACACAGTGTTTGGGGGTCTCATGTTATAGGGAATGTCTGTCCTTCACTCCTCACCATGGCTGAGTAATATCACACTTACAGATAGCTAGCCTTGTTTCTTCATCTGTTGGTGGGCAGCTGAGTTCTCGCCACCTTCCGACTATGGTAGACAGTGTCACTATGAACATTGACACCATTTCCGCCATTCCTGAAGTTTTACTTCAGGTTGTTTACAATGGATTTGCTCCGTTACTTGTCAATCCCATATTTAACCTTTCTTTTTCTTTAATGTAACTAATTTATTTGTTTGGTGTTTTTTGTTTTGTTTTGTTTTGTTTTGTTTTTTAGTTTTTTGAGACAATGTCTTACTATGCAGCCCTGGCTGGCTGACCTAGAACTCCCTGTATAGATCAGAATGGCTTCAAACTGGCAGCAATCCTCCTGCCTCTACCTCATGAGTACTGAGATTAAAGGGCATTATGCCATCTTTAATTTTTTTTGTTTTATTTGTTTTGTTTGTTTGTTTGTTTGTTTTGTTTCTTCAAGACAGGGTTCCTCTGTTTAGCCCTGGCTGTCCTGGAACTCACTCTGTAGACCAGGCTGGCCTCAAACTCAGAGATCTGCCTGCCTCTGCCTCCCAAGTGCTGGAATCAAAGGCGTGCGCCACCACCACCATCAGGCCCATCTTTAACTTTTTAAATTTTCCAAGCTAGGTTTCCCGGTGGCATCAGCCTTTTAGAGTGCCACGAAGTCTTGCTGTTAGCTGCTTTCTGGTTACTTCCTAAAGGTCTGAACTGAAGTTAGCATTAAGCGCACCCAGCATCTCTGAAGGCCTCTGTCCATCTGCTTGGTCAAAGCAGAGCTAAAAAGGGCCAGGGTCAAAGGTGCAATCCCTACAGGAAGCAAATTAGATAGAGAAAAACTACGCCCGTGCCCTGGGCTCTGCCATCTAAGAGTGTCCTCTCCTCTTACCGAAGCTTGCTCACAGGAAGAGGGTCAGAGCAACAGTATACTTTTATGGTTCTGCATAAAAGAAGTCAATGGGGTTGTAACTCAGTTGGTAGTGTTTGTCTAGCATGATCCAAGCCCATGGTTTGATCCCAATTCCAAATAAACTAAGTATTGTGATGTTGCCTGCCTGTTAAGCGTGGCACTGTCCTGTAAAATCAACAAGGCAGGAGGATCACAAGCTCAAGGTCATTTCCCACTATATCAAGAGTTGGAGAGACCTTGTGTCCTGGCTGGTTTTGTGTGTCAAGCTTGTTTCAAGCTGGAGTTCTCACAGAGAAAGGAGCCTCCCCTGAGGAAATGCCTCCATAGAGACCCAGCTGGAAGGCATTTTCTCAGTTAGTGATCGAGTGGGGGAGGGCCCAGCCTATTGCGGGTGCCCTGGGCTGGTGGTCCTGAGTTCCCTAAGAAAGCAAGCTAAGCAAGCCGGGAAGCAGCATCCCTCTATGGCCTCTGCGTCAGCTCCTACCTCCAGGTTCCTGCCCTGTGTGAGTTCCAGTCCTGACTTCCTTGGGTGATGAACAGCAATGTGGAAGTGTAAGCTTTCCTCCCCAGTTTGCTCCTTGGTCATGGTGTTTCAATGCAGCAATAGAAACCCTGACTAAGACACCCTGTCTCAACAACAACAACAACAACAACAACAACAACGTTTACTGAAAGTCCGTGGGATTAACTGGCATCAGGGATTACTTATGCCCAACCCCTGCACCATCTGATTTCTGTGGACTTGATGGATTGCTAAACCCTATCCAACGCCTGTTTCCCTCCTAAAACAGGCCGAGTACTTTTGACCCTACAGAGTCAACCACACATACAAACGCCTCGTGCCTGCATGCTCTGCTTGGTTCTTGTGCACTTCTAGTAAACGCTCTTGAACGTGGAGTATCATTGCAGAGCACCCCTTTGGCTTCTGCAAAGAGCCCCTGTCCCCAGGTTGCCTGGGCTGGAATGGTGGCGCACTGTTGGCCGGGGTTACACTTGGCTCTTTGAAACCCTCCTATTTGCATGGAATGAAGCTTGCTATGGTAACAAGGTCTGGTGGCTGGAATCCAGGGCCCCACTGAAAAAATGCAAAGCCCGTGTGTGCTCTGGAAGAGAAAGGAGCGGGGCGGGGGGGGGGGGGCTGTTATTCGAGTTAAGGTTACCTCGATTCTTCTCAGAAAGGGGAGAAGGTACATCAAGAAAGGCAGGTTCAACATTCCTACCTCGGAAGAAGAAGAAAAAAGAAGCCCACCGCACCTCCCACCACTCCTCTGGCCTCAGCTCTCTACTCCTACTAACCGTTCAGGCCAGCCAAAGAGCTTAAGACCAGGTTGAAACTAGCCCTCCTTCCTGGGTTGTGCACACTCTGGGTGTGCTCTCTGGGCTGCAGGCAGGCCTCGGCACCACTAGCCCAGGCTGAGGAAGAAGAGCGCAGGTCAGGTTCTAAGGGGGGGGGGGTGTGGAAGGTGCCAGGCTTGCTGTCCACCATCTCTCCTCCCCGCTGGGCATTTCAACCCTGCAACTAGCAAAACAAGAACTCCACTCCGGAGCTCGTTCCAGCAGCCCCCTCCCTCGGCCTTCCATCCCACGCTCCCCTCCAAGGGGCCCCCTTTGCAAGCTCCCCTCTCGGCTAAGCATCCACCACCTCCTCCTCTGCGACCCTAGCCCGGAGCAGGGCAGTAGTTGGCTGGGGCGGGGCTGCCCACCGCCGCAGGGAGGGGACAGTGGGACAGCCAGTGTCCGGGATGCACCCCTAACCCTTCGCTTGGGGGTGCCACCTCCGGTCTCATGAGGGCGCCGCCCTCCTCCTCCACTCCCCGGGGGTGTGTCCCCGAGGTGGGGGTGCTCACGAGGCCGGAGAGGTCGCCGAGGTCCCCTGCAGGGCCCCCTCCCGAGCGAGCCGCGAATGGTAGGCTCCACTCGGAGAGTGCCTGGCCCGGGAAGCGCACGGTGTCCTCTGCGCGCAGCTCGCCCGCCCGCCGGGGTCTTGGCCGATCTCGGCTGCTCCTCCTCCTCCTCCCGTCCTCCTCCTCTTTTTTCCTCCTCCTCCCCGCGCCGCCTCGCCACCGCCGCGGCTCCGGCTGGAGGCGCCGCTGTCATTCCTGCGCCGGAGGAGCCGGCGCTTGCCGGTGCCCGGGGGTCGGGGCGCAGGGAAACCCGGGCCGCTGGGGTGACCCAACAGGTAGAGCCGGGGCCACGGCCGGCCACGCGCCCCTCGCGTGCACCATGCAGCTCTTTGTCACCTCTCTCGCCCCCAGGCCAAAATCCTGAGCATGATGGAAGACAATAAGCAGCTCGCGCTCCGCATCGATGGGGCGGTCCAGTCGGCCAGCCAGGAGGTGACCAACCTGCGAGCCGAACTCACGGCCACCAACCGGAGACTGGCGGAATTGAGCGGCGGAGGCGGCGGCCCCGGCTCAGGCCCGGGAGCTGCGACCAGCGCCTCGGCAGCAGCGGTGACGGTGGCTGACTCGGCAGTGGCGACCATGGAGAACCATCAGCACGGAGCTCAAGGTAGGGAGAGCCCGGCGCCCGGGGCGGGGACCCAGAGCGCGCTCACCGGTCCCGGTGGTGGCCCGGCCCGCGGTGTCACCCACGCTCGCCGCGAGATGGCTTTGCATTGTGGTTCGTAACCCTTTTCGCTTGACCGTGTCAACCCGCGGCTTCCCGGTTTGGGAGTTCCATAGCGGCTGTCATTAACGCCAACCCGGGTGCAGTGTGCACGATGGGTCACACGGTCACACTGGCCCCCGCCCGCTAAAGCTAGGCGCCGATGGGCCGGTCCTTTTCAGGCGGTAGAGGTAGAAAGTGTCCTTTGGATGGCACACAGACCCCAGCGCCGCGGCAAACTTTTTGTGCCCTCTCCCCCACAGTTTGCCCGCCCCACCCCCCCGCAGCCCCAACCCTCCAGTTCCAAAGGCTTCTGAAATGATTCCCCAGGGGGGTTAATCTCTGGGCTCTGCTGCCCAAGGGAAGTAGACTTGCATGGACTTTTCTCCACGGACGCCAAGCCCCTTGGCTGGGTTGCATCTGGAGTTTATTTTCTCCAGGCTTGAGATGGTGCAGGCTGTGGTGTGGATGCTTGGGGTCTGCAGGGTGTTTTACGTTTCCAGCAGCTCTATGGGGAAGAGCGCTTCCCAGGGGGACATCGCAGACCTCAAAGGTTGATTGATGGCTGTCTAGAGAAGTGGAGCCTTGGATGCTAGGTTGCTAGGAGCCCCTGTTTGAAGGACTCCTCTGCAGTTTAGAAGAAGGGGGGGGGGAGGCAGCTGGCCAGTGCTGACTTTGAGAGATGACACTTCCGAACCCTCAGCAAGGGTTAAAGGTGTGAAGTAAGGTGGTCCTGCCATGCATGGTCTTCTCTGAGAGTTGGGAAGCAAAAGCCAAAGCGAGCTTTTCAGGATGCCCCCCCCACCCCCATCGCTTTTAGGAATTAATACCGCTGCTTATTCAAACCATTTGAATTGTAAACTAAACTGCTAAAATCCTAAAGATGGGGCAGAGAGAGAGAGAGAGAGAGAGAGAGAGAGAGAGAGAGGAAACTCCAGTCCAAGAGGACCACTTGTATAAATATGTCACTTGGAGTGTAAGGTAGCAGTGTTCAGTGGTTCGGAATGATTTTCTCGTTCTGCTATCTCAACAGCTCCTCCTGAGTGTTGAGAGAGTCTGTTTTTACACGGGGATGCCTTCACTCGATGCATCCCTGCATCCGTCTGTTTTGGCCATACCTTCTTGGGAAGGTATGTCTTTGCTCTGTGAGACTCAGTAGCTTCAAGATCTGCAGTTTTGTGAATTCTGAGTCAGGCCCTAACTTGGTACTTCCGAAGCCTGTTGGAAGTCTTTAGGAACCGGGGATGCAATTTGGCCATGATGTAATGGTGAGACCGGTGGAGTGGCTCTGGTGTTTGCTATAAGGTTTCAAGGTTAGCATCCATCCGGTTGTTCGCCACAGCCATCGCTGGTTATGTCATGGCATGAGAAAGAACCGCAGGTGAGAGAAGGGGGAAGCAGGCTGAAGGATGTTTTGATTCTTGTAAGCAGAGAGTGTTCCAGAACGAGCTAAAAGCTGGCATTTTACTGAGAAGCAAGAGCCCTAAAAAAGGGACACCGAATGGATATTCTTGCCATCCAGCAGTTCCTCAGAGAGGAAAAAGTTAAGTGGCTTTTCATCTGAGTGCCGGTTGCGCTGTGGACTGGGCATGCTATGGAAGCCAGAGGGTCCTACTGGTGTACTTCACTTGAAAATCGAAAGGTTGGCGTCCTCATGACTAAATGGTAGGCGAGGTGCAACAGGGGGCATTTCTTATTCTTTTTTTTTCCTCCTAAGAGGCACATGCCTGCAGACATGGAAGTGGCTTTGGGATCACACAGCATCTTTAAAAACACACAACACCAGCAACTCCCAGTGCCCATGGGAACCTTTGCACCTGCCGTGCACCCATGTCCGTGGGTGCCAATGGTAGGTAATAGGAGGACAGGGGAGGAGGGTCCTGGTTGTTCCTGTCAGTACTGCTGATGGTTTTCAGAACCCTTACGATGGCTCCTTGGTGATTGTATAATCAGAAACCACATTAATGATTTTTAAGTGAGCTCACCTGTGGGTCACATGTCCATCTTAGTTAGTTTGACTTTAGGTGGATGAGGCAAGTGGAAAAAAAAAGAGACTCCTGAATAAGACCACTGGGTATTTACTTACCTATAATAGCACCTCAATCCTGGAGAGAGAGAGAGAGAGAGAGAGAGAGAGACAGAGAGAGAGAGAGAGAGAGACAGAGAGACAGAGACAGAGAGACAGAGAGACACACAGAGAGAAACACACACACACACACAGACAGAGACAGAGACACAGAGACAGAGACACACAGAGACACAGAGACAGAGAGACACACAGAGGGAAACACACACACACAGAGACAGAGACAGAGACACACAGAGACACAGAGACAGAGAGACACACAGAGGGAAACACACACACACAGAGAGACAGAGACACACAGAGACAGAGACAGAGACAGAGAGAGGTTTTGCTTTTATTTGTCCCCCTCCCTTTGGGGTCTCTAAACACTACTTTTCTAGAAGCCCTCAGCAGAGCTGGTCTGGTTACTTCTTTTTCTGTGGCTTCTACTATGTTCCTAAAGAGGAGCCTGGAGTTGTTGCAAGCTAATTTTCAGGTATGGCCTGCTACCTTCCTCCCATCCCTCCTGACATGGTACCAGAGAGATACTGGGAAGCTCCTGTGATTTTAGGGTTGCTCCTGTGGTTTTAGTTCGCCTGCCCTGGTCCCACTCAGTGGACCAGACCCTAAGAATACCTGGTGCAGTTAAGTTGTCACTTTTCAAACTGAGGTTCTGAACGAAATGAGAATCTATCTTTCGAAATACAACTGTAGAAGTCACTTTTAGCTAAAGAGCATTATGGACACATCAGTAGCATGCTGGTGTGCCTTTAACAATACTACCACAGGTGATTTCAGGGGAACGCCGCCTTTTATGTCCTGGCCTCCACACCCAAGAGACTGTTAGATCCATTTTCAATTTTTTTAAATTTCTTTTTGGAAATGAATAAAGGAAGCGCATCACATCTTTGCTGGGTATTTCTTTGCAGGCGAGACCACTGGGTTGGTGCCACGTGACAAGGCAAACTTGGGTTTTCCTAAAGGGTTAAGGCAGAGTATCATTTAAACAAAATATTAACTCGCTGGGTACCCTGTGTGAGCAGGCATGGTTGCTATGTAACAGAATCTAGAAAGTGAACTGCTGGAAATCTGGGCTCTCGGCACTTCGCAGGATCTTCTTTCGGAATTTCTGTTGAAAGAGCTCTTGGCAGCGGGCCCATTGCCTCTCTCCTGTTGCAAGTGAGTTGGATAATCCTAAGGAGAACTGTAGGCTAGCCTCGCCAAGGGCATCTGTGCCGGGGGTGCATTTCACAGCCCCAGAGGCCACCTCTTGGGTTGATGGGGTCACAGCTGGTTTTGACAGGTGGACAGGAGGAGGCCTGGTTTTTAAAAAAAAAAGAAAAAGCAAAAAAACAAAAACCAAAACACAGAGCTAAGCATTTGTTTCAGTTCATCTTGTGGAAAGGGCGTCGTTTGAAGTAGCATTTCTAAAGCGTTTTCCTCGTAGTACCCAGCTCTGGGAGAGTGTATTTAGAATGCTTGCTGATCTTTGAAGGCAAAATATAGCAGTTTGCTTCTCTGAAAATGTTTTATCTGATGAATGACTAATATTAGATTCAATTGGCTGCTTTGCAGTGCATAGAATAAAACAATTAAGAGCCATTACACCCAATTTAAATAGGTGTTAACTATATAGAACATAAAATGCTTACACCCAGTAGGATGGGTGCTCACTGCCTCGGGTTTATTGTTTATGTGGGGTGTGTACCTGCATGCCTATGGATTAGGTGTTTCCCTCAGCCGTCCCCTGCCTACCTTCCAGTCTCTGCCCTCCCAGCGCTGGGATAACAGGCTCACATTGATGAGCTCAGCTTTTTTTTTTTTTTTTTTTTTTTTTTTTTTTTTTTTTTCATGGATGGTGGGGATCTGAACTCTGGTGCCCATGTTTGTACAGAGAGAGCATTTGATTGACTGGGCCCTCTTCCCTTCCCCCACTGGCAAGGTACAGCAAGTGTCTTCCTTTGGTACCAGGGATGGGGAAGCAGTCCCTGTCTGCTGCAGTTGTTAAAGTGGGGGAAAGGAAGGATCAGTCTCCGTGTTTATACATTTTCATAACGATACACAGATTGTATTGCCTTCTCCGGGCACTACAATAGACAGCTGCCCAGGTCCTGGCATCTCCTCTTTACAAAACACTGAAAACTCTTGGGTAAAGTTTGCATTACCTTAGGAGTGGTGTGTGCAGGGACTCCACAGAGATGCTAGACATTGTTGCTCTGCAAAATAACTTCTGTCTTTTGGCACCAGCTTTCCTGTTCATTCTGCTCCTACTCCTGTTTCATCTGCTTTGAAAGAGGGGATTTCCAAATGGCAGACAGAGTGGAACCTAGGGGTGTGGCAACATCTCCAAGGCCCCTCACTTTGCCTCTGCAGTGGGATGAAGTGCCATGTCTTTGCCTAGCCCGGAAGGCGGAACTTTACAGCTCTTCCTAAAAATTACTGCGTGGAGTCTCCAAGAGATTGCTTACACATGAGGGTGGCATGGTTGAAATTAGTTATTGATTGACTATCAGTTTCTATCTTTCCGCTGTCTTTAAAGATGCCTCGGGAGGGTCTCTGAAGTTGAGATTCTGGTTCGTTTCATATTACTGTGTTTGTTTCCTGATTGTTTATGGCTTTCCAAAACTGGTTTGACGTCAACCAGAAGTCCTAGTTGGCCTAGTTTTCACACTAAGAGGACTAACTGCATATCATCTTGGTGGAAGGTAGCCTGCTTCTCCACACCCTTCCACTAACTCCTCAATCCCAATGGCACCTTTTAGGGATCCCATGGGTCCTACTTTGTGACTTCCTGTCTGCCAGGGAGTTTGTAGCAGATGGGCTTGGCAGGTGGGAATTGCTCACTGAAAGTCTACTTGCCCACCCTGTAAGCCATGTGGAGCACACAAGGTCAAACTCAGGGTCTTGGACACATTCACTGGGTGTTTCATGTATTCATCTGGTAGTCAGTCCCACGTAATAAGGGTAGTAGGATGTCCAAGTCCTTTGTCCTTTTCATCCCTCAGCACCCATCGTATGGCTGACCTTAAGAGCTGGCTTCTTATGCTAAGGCTGGTTAGCAGCCCAAGTCAGGGTCCTTACTTATTGTGTGGCTAATTTTGATTGTCAATGTGGCATATCTGGGGAGAAGGAACCTCATTTGGGGAATTAACTCCTTGGAATTGGTCTGTGGGCATGTCTTGGGAGAGGGACATTGGCTTAATTGAGAATTGACCTAGGGGAGGCCAGCCTACCATGGGCAATTCCAACCCTAAGCTGCGTAATAAAGATAATTGAGCATGAGCCTGGAAGCAAGCCAGTTAGCAGCATTACTCTCTGATTTCTGCATCAATTCCTGCCTTGCTCTCCTGCCCTGGCTTCCCTTGCTATAAACTGTGATCCATAAGCCAAATAAACGCTTTCCTCTCTAAAGTTACTTTTGGTCAGTGTTTTATCAGAGCAGCAGAGAAGGAAGTGAGGACATTTACATTAATTCCCTATCTTTAAGACCAAAACTTTGAAAGGTCCCGAGCAGTAGATTCTCCCCCAACTCTGTGTGTATATATGTGCCTGTGAATACGTATTTGCATGCATGCATGCATGCACATATGCATGCACCACCGTATTTTCAACTTTAAAGATCTCTAATCATAAAAGACTCAGAATCAAGCTATGCCAAGTATGATTCAGCATTGATTATACTTGTTGGGAAGTTCCAACAATATACATGGATTAGAAGGACACATACATTGGCTGTGGTCAGAGTTCAAAGGGCCCAAATCCATCACCTTTTTCCATTCTTGAGGTTGCAAGAGCCTAGTCTCCTGGCAAGCCTTGCATGCTCTGGACTGGTCTACTTGAACTCTGGTCCTTGGCCCCACATGCACACACATGCTTGCATGTACATGTGCATGCCACATAGATCAGACAAGGTGGGGGAACTCTTTGCGTCTGGTAGATCCAAGGAGCTGGGTATTAAGTGATCTTTCAAATACAAATTAGCCCATATTGTTTGGGTTGGATATCAGGGCAACTGTCATCTGGGATATGACACAGGTGCCACCGGCTCAGCATGGTGATGCCCCAAGGTGCAGGTTAGCAGGTTCAGGTAGAATCCCTTAAGAAGAGACAGCATCCCTGAAGCCGCAGGGTGGCCATCTACAGTTGCCGAGTACATTCCCAAACTACCATCCCTGTCCTCCCTGGCTGGGACCACCTCTCTAACATAGAAGCTGCCAGAAGACCCTGGCTCACAATGCTTCTGCTCCCCTGGGAGGCTGCGCGAGACCTAAACGATCTTGCTCATTTGATGAACCTCAGATCCGAGCCGTGGCATGCAGGCTGTGCTCTGCGGGTCTTCCTGCTTCCCCCTCAGAATCCTCAGCCTCCGCAGATATGAAAGAAGCTGGATGGAGTCTGAGTTGAGTTTGGCAACTGCAACTGTTCAAGCAGGTGGCTTCTGTGTAAAAGGAAATCATTGGTTCTAAATTTATTCTGGCGGCTTTGTTGAGGTGGTGCTAGACCGCCGGGTCGGGCTCCTGAAAAACCCCTGATCCCTTCCCCCACGGATCAATGGAGACCCTCACCACTGAGTGTATAACAGGCTTCTTTTCCCCTTCTAGACTATATCATCAGGCCAAAGGGCAGGGATTAGTTGTAAAGGGGATGCCCCACTCACCCTCCAGCCCCTGTCCCCTTCTGTGAAAGTTCATGCTTAGGGACCCATGTAGAGAGGGCAAGGGTTTCCTCTCTCAATATTGCCTCAGCTGTACCAAGTGGTTGGAGTACAGGAGTCGTTTGTTAGGCGCCGCGTGGCCTTTGGAAGGAAGCCGGCCCGGGGCTCATTATGTTCCATTCACCTTCTGACATGACATTGTGGTTTTCTGAGCACACCTCTGAGGTGTGTGACAAAGCCCCTGGTGTTCCAGGACCCCCTTAAAGCATGTCCTCCCTCCTTCTTGAATATTTTACTATAGTTGTGCATGAGAATTCAGCTCAATGCCTTTGTCAAGGTTTTCAGAAAATAGTAATAGTACGTATACTACATGAATCCCAGGCCCAGCATTGGGGGCAACATATATGCCTAGTTTTGAGTAAAGGAAACCGTGTCTCAAAGAGACATATCCCTTTAGTGGCATGATAGTGACTAAGATGGTGACAATATCAGGTACTATGTTTTAATGAATCTTATGGCCACCACGGGTCCCTGTAATGACTTAACAAGCAGGTGCCTTGATAGTATCCATTTCACGGACAGGGAAAACTGAGACACAGAGATGGTATGGTACTTGCCAATGAACAGGCAGCTATTACAGGGCCAAGATCTGGCTCCAGTGTCCCTGCCCTCAGTCAGACAACACTTGGGTACCTAGGGGCAGTCTGCTACCATATACCAGGCCAACAGGCCCTCTTGCTATTCAGGCCTGGATACCAGCTCAGCAGGGAGCATTCTGAGGCTGGCTCTGTTGAGATGGCCTGAAGCTCCAGAGGAGCCTCATCTCTCAGCTGGTGGTACCTAAGGTTGGTGACATTTCAAAAGGAGGCCTCTCCCTGGGAAGCTGCCACCAGGGAGGTAGCTGGAGCTGCTTGTGAGCTTAATGACCCTAGGGTCAGCAGTGGAGGGAAAGCTTAGGAACTTGGATTTGGGACTTCTGAATCCTTAGACTGTGTGTGCTTTCTGTATCTTGGGAAGGAATGTTCTAAGCAAAACAGGAATTTGGGAGCACTCTTACTCGCCTTCCAACCAGACCCCCTCTCTCCCTAGCCTCTCCCTTTATGGCCTCAGGAACTTCCCAAAGCCCCCAAACATGCTCAGCGCTGGGCCAATCCACTTCTCACAGACCATTGCCCTGGGGCCCGCCATGACCAGATGACAGCTGGGGTTTTCTGTGCATTGTAGGGTTGGCTCTATCCTCTCCACACTCCAGCTGTGATAACCAAAAATGTCCCCACAAGTTGCCACATGTCTCTTTGCACCAAAATTATCCACAGATGTGACCTCAGGTAAGGGTCATTGCAGGTTGACAGTGTCTAGGAGGATGGACAGCCGTCTTGTCTGTTTCCTCCTGCTTCCTAGAACTCTGCCTGATATATAGAAGAACTCAGTAATATATATGTTGAATAAATGGGTGGGTGAATGGAGGGGTGATGGGTAGGGAGATGGATGGATAAGCAGGTTTATGGATGGATGGATGGATGGATGGATGGATGGATAGATGGATGGATAGATGGATAGATAGAAGGATAGATTAATGAACTGGCAGGCAGATGGCTGGATGGGTGGGTAGATGGATGGCTAGGTCGATGGGTGAATGAAGGTATGGACAGATGGACAGACAGTACTGACCTGCAGATGTATGGGATTAATCTACTTATTACATGAAACATCCTGAGACTCATTGGTTAATGATGAGTTCTTTTTAACTGAGTGGTTATATATCTCAGTGTAAGCACCGCTCTGAGCCCTTTATTTGTAAGTCTCCATTCATCCTTTAAAGCGCGACCGTGTGAAGGGGCCAAGGAGGTGACTCAGTCAGCAAAGTGCTTGCTGGGTAGGCATAAGAACCTGAGCTTGTTCCTTACAAACCATGCAGAAAAGTAGGCTTAGTAGCCAATCCGAGACTCAGCACTGCATGAGGGGTACAGGAGGCTCCCTGGGGCGGCTGGACAACAAGCCTAGAGGAATCAATGCGCTTCGAATCCAGTGAGAGGCTTTGTCTCAACAACAACAGCAAAAAACAAAACAAAACAAACAAACAAAAAAAACCCGAGTAAAGTTGATGTGGAGAGCAACTGAGGAAGACACCTAATGTGGACCTCTGGACTCCATCTGCACACACACACACATATGCACACACATCAAGCAGACACACCACACACATACTCACACACACACCCGTATACTTCACAGCACACACACAGACATTCACAGCACACACATTTTCTCACACCACACATATGTACACATACACCAAATACATATAACACACACTCAAGCCACATACACACATACTCTTATACCATGCACTCACATGCACACACACACACACACACACACACACACACTCCCAGACTAGCCTTTTCTGACTTTGAGAAATTGGGATTTATAAAGATTTAGCTGCTCTTCTTGCTCCAAGCTCCCCAAAAGTGGCCAGCTGACAAGAGAGCAGATGGTTTGGAAGGCAAGTCCTGCTGACCTCAGAGCCCGCCTACCTCACTAGAAGGAGGATGAGCATATTTCACTGCAGGCTGCCTGAAGACACCCCACCCCCCAGGACAGGCAGGCTTTTGTCCACTGCCTTCCCTTCCTCTTTTGTCTTCTGTCCTCTGTCTGTCTTGGGAGATTGGGCTCATAGGCTTAGAAACCACAGATTTAATAAGATACAGGCAAGTTATCTCTCGGCCTGGGAGGTGTGGCTGACTTGGAAACATAATTACTTTTTAGAATAAAGGTCTAGACCTATAATGGGGAAACATACAAGGAATTGACAGCACAGAGGCTGCCCTGATGACTGTGACAGCCATGACATGTGGTAAGACCAGAATGGAAGCACATTAATGTCACCTGAAACTGGCCGTGATAGATTAGTAAACAATGCAATTGCTTCGTAGGATGGCATGGCACACAGCCGATTACTGTGATGACGTGGGATCTTCTTACCAAGAGAAAGACTTAGGCTCAGCTCTTGAGGATCTGGAGGTCTAAGGATAGACAGTTCAGGTCCAGGCTGGGCTGCATAGTGAGACCCTGTCTCTAAAGAACTCCTCAAATGTTGAGGACATACTCAGCTTTAGACTCCGCCTTACTTCTTAATGTAAATGCTTTCTCTAAAGGGCATTTGTCTGTTATGTGCCTTTTCCCCATATGTAGGATCCATATAAAAATAGGTAGGAGATTATGGAGAAAGAAGGAAGGGCAAGGAGGGCCGGAGAAGGCGGTGCAGACTGAGGGTGATCCATGTGTGTTAGATCTGTGTGCTGTGTCATGATGAAACCCTGCATGTGGTACAGCTGATATAAACCAATTCAAATAAATAATAGTGCTGGGGAAAGCAATGGTGGGGAGATGCAGGTCTTAAATGTAGAATTATCATTTTAAAAAGTCCTCTGTCCCTTAAGGAAGCAAGAAAAGATGCAGATCTATATCAAGGCAGGCATACCAACAGCTTTTGGAATGAGCTTCCCACTCACACTAGCCTCTTGCCTGAGGCTGAGCCTCTTGCCAGCTACAACAAACAAACTTTAACGCCTTCAATTTCCTTGATGAACTTGAAATTAAGAAAAAAAAGCAACCATTGAACATACTATACTTGTTTTAATATGGTATTGTGATTGTATATATACATATTATTATATATGTATATAATATGTAATATATAGAATTATATATGTGTATATACTATATATATTATATGTATGCATATAACATGCATATTATATACATATATAATACAATATGTGATTTCGAACATGGTGGGATTCATGGGTTTTTTTTCCTTTTCTCTTTGTTTCGTTTGTCTCTCTATCCTTTCCACTTGGAATTCTGTGCTCTGGACAGTAAGATAACATTGAGGATTCTGATCCTCACCCTGGACAGGGCTGAGGTCAGAGAGGGATGATTGGGTCTGAGGAGACCTGGTCTTTAGGGTTCCGTGTTTATTGATTCTTTTAATCAATGTGTTCACCCACTTCACGGGGCTTTTTTTCTGGTCCTACAAGGTAGTCACACCACGCCCCCAATCGAGGGATGAGAGAAGCAAATGTATGTATGCTTGCTGCTTCCTTGTGCTTAACTTGACTTCCCCCACTAATACAGTTCATAATGGTGCCACCCACACTGGGGTGGGTCTTCCAGAATCAATCAGCTCCAGAGAGTCGTCCATTGACATGACCACAGGCCAACCCATAGACCGTCCTTCCTTGAGACTCTCCTCCCACATGATTCTAGGTGCTACAACACTGGCAGTTAAAGCTAGGCAGCAAGGTGTTCACAGCATCTCTCAAGACGGTACCCTGTCCTCAATGTCCAGTGAGAGACCATGGCATGGACATCCATCTTACACCTTTTCTATAATCTTTGACATGTGCTCTGGCTCACCCTCAGCCTCTGGTCAGGGGCTAGAGATTGATAACCAGGTCAGATCACTGGGGGAATGTCTGCTGATTCCAGTGGCTTCCATGTGGTGATAAATCTCCCGTGGACAAGGTCTTCTGCATCCTACATCTCCACCATCCAAGGGTTTGGGATATGGGAACCCTCCCCCAGGGTGGAGCTCTGAGGTCTCAGTGTGTAAAAATTCACATTCCCTGTGTGATGTAGGCACAGAAGCAGCTAAATTACCAAGTCCACTCTTCTTTCTCTTCACAGTCCCTCCAAGGAAATGCTCCAGGTCCCCAGAGTCTCTGTTATCAAGGTCCCAGATGCCTTCCTGAGGGATCGCAACCCCCAAAGTCTTCAGATGTTACCAGATGTCCCCTGTGAGGGATGAAAGAACTCCTGATTTAGGAAGTCCTGGTTGGATGGAATGGCATTCAGCATGCCCCATGGATTGGGTGGAAGTCTGTTATCAACGGTGCACCCATTGTTGAACTCCAAACCTTCTCCCTTTTATAGGACATACTTTTACTTCTCCAGTTCACTTCTGTCTTTCAAAGACAAGGTTAGTTATCTTTACTCCAAAACATAGGCTTTGACACCAAGCTTCTGTGAGACTTAGAAACTTTGCTTGTGGATCCATTCCTCCCCTAGTATCCTATTGGCTGTCCCTACTTCCTAATGCACCTGGACTCAACCCATGATCATGCTGGAGTTTCTGGAAGGAGCCCATTGATGGTTCATGTAGCAAGCCAGCCAACAGTCTTTGATGTAAACCAACAGAAGGCTGAAGTTCTGAGAAGCTCAACCCTCAGAGACTGCTGGTAGGGCTGGGATCAGAGGAGACAGATCACGGGTTACAGACTAGTTCCAGAAAATGACCCTTCCCTGCTGAGCAAGCTCTCGCTGGCAGCATCAGCCAGGGGCCACTTTCCAGGAGTTTAAACATTAGCCAGGCATCGGTTCTGTGTTTACATCCGGATATGACATGGCTACTACCACCTTTGCTGCTTCTGCATCAGCGTGTAGGGGCTGGGGAAATGGCTCAGTTAGTAAAGTGTTTGCTGTGTACTCATAAGGAACTAGGTTCGAGTTCCAGAATGGCGCTGTATTCTTGTAATCACAGTTCTAGGGGAGGCAGAATTAGGCAGAGCCCAGTGGTTGAATGGACAGACTGCTGAGATGTTTAGCAAGTTCTGGGCCATCTTGTCTCAAAAATCAAGATGAACCACTCCTGAGAAATGGCACCTGAGGTTGACAACTGTCTCCACAAGCAAACATGTGCATGTGTGTGCATGTACACCCAACATACATGAGTACCTGAACTCATGTGAACATTCACATCTTCACACACCCACATGAATACCCCCCAAGCTGTACATTGGAAATACAAGGGTTTGGACTTCCTGTTGCTCTCTCTGGCCACCCACAATCCCTGTGGCCTTTGGATCTTACAGTGCTTCAGCAGATGCAACTGGACACATGCACAGCTTCATGTATGACAGTACTACCCAGCAACATGGGGTCACAGCCAGGAGTCTGGCATGTGCCCTGGATGGTGGGGGCTGCCACACTAGAATTCTGCCTCTCTTCTCGATGTTAAAATGATCCTCATCTCTTGAGCCTACCTCTGCCTTACTGTGGCATGATCTGATTGCTCTGGGATTTGGGCTCCTGGTTTTAAGAGAAGGCCTGTAAAATTTTCTGCGGGGTGCCCTGTTGACTTGTAGACAGGAAAACACCAGTTACCGTCAGAATAACAGGACTGGCCCCCCAGTCTAGATTTCCGGCAATGTGATTTGATTGGCCAATTGCCATCCCTAACTGGCATCATCCTGTCCCATCTCCTGCTCTGCCCTCAGTCCCCTCAAGCATGCCATCCATCACAACATTCTCTCGTGTATGCCCGTGCTGTATAATGGCTTTAATCTCCATAGCACACTCCAATTTATGAGAGGAGATGGCATTTACAAAACCATTTCTCCATTCTTCCATAGACACCAGAAGCAGGCCTGGGCTTTCTTATAATAAACCTTCCTTTTAACAACAGTTTATCACCTGCAATTAAGATCACCTGGAAGAGCTTCTTAAACGGCTTTCATTTTTCTTCCTTTGTGTTTGATCTTTTGCTGCTGGGTTCTCCAGCAACTGGGAGGGAACAGGCCAGGCAAGAGAATGCCGCTCAGTAGACACACCTTGTTGGAGGGGAGTGGTCAGGTAGGATGTAGTCATCCCAGGGTCAGATTTAGCCAGGAGGACTGTCTGCTAGGTCTGTTGGCAAAGCAGTTCCTGTAATGGATTTAGGTGTTCAGAGGGAGAAAATACGATTTTGTGAAACTGAACATGACCTGCTTAGGAAGACTCTTTATTTTCTGTCATGCGTATGCTGGTCATCAACGAAAACAAAAAGTTTAGGGGGACTTGGAATGGCAGTTAGTAAAGTGCTTGCTGTGTAAGAATGGGGCCTGGGTGTGATCTCCAGCACCCACATGGATGTAGTGAAGTGTGCATGGAATCTCAGCACTGGTGAAGTAGAGACAGGAAGATCCCTGGGGCTCCACAGCCAGCCAACCATGCCTCATTGGAAAGCCTAGATCCCAATGACGGTCCCTGTCTCAGATAAACCAGGTGGAGGTGCCTGAGGAGTAATAGCCAAGGTTACCCTCTGTCCTGCACGAAGTGTACGCACACACATGCACATGCACCGCCCCCTTAAACAGCAACGACAAGAATCGCCATAGTCAGCCTCATTATTTGGATTCAGTCTGGGGTGATGTTGGGGAATGACAGCTCCAAGGAAGGGTCCATGCTGCGTTTGTGGTAATCACGTCTTTAAAGCAAGAAGTGCTATCATAGAGAAATTCAGCATTTCAAACATGGCACATAGATCTCGGTCCCTTACCTGACTCAGCTCTTAATGTTTCTAAGTGGGAGGAGTGAGGCACATGGCTTTACCAACAGAAGCCCCCGTTTCCTCAGAGGGAGCCGTGGTCTTTTAATGCTGCTGTAAAACTAAATTAGAGGGTTGTCATGTGCCAAGCCCAGGACCCAGGGCTCGCCAAGTCCCCTGTAAATGTCATTCAGGAATGTCCCCAAGTGTTTGGCATCCTTGGGGCATCGAGGGAAGAGACTACAACCATTTCTTTGTTTCTTCATGCAATTAATATTACAGAGTGCAGTCTGATTGACAGGTGCTATGCTGGGCACAAGGGATACCTGAGCAGCTGAGGTACCTGAAGTGAAGGAAGGCCCAAGAGGAAGGACAGAGTGGGACTCAAGACCTGGATTCTAACCCTGTCTCTGCCACCTTCAGCCTAAAGAAGAGCAAAGGGGATATCTCCCCTCCACAGTGGCTTGTGATACCAACAGTCTGAGCAAGGGATAGAATGTGTCACCCTTACTTCCTTTGACCCTTAGAGACTTCCTAGACAGCTATGGGGGAGGGGCACTGGTTACTTCCGCTGTGAACAGAATAGCTGACAGAAGTGATTGTATAGAAGAAGGGTTTAATCGGGCTCACGATTTGGGGGTGCAGTCCATCATGGTGGGGAAGGCATGGCAGAGGGAGCATGAGGCAGCAGGTCCAGAACTCCAGTCCATAAGATGGTACTGCCCACGATGAAGGTGTGTCTTCCTAGGTCCATTAACTCAATATATAAACCCCCTAGCACATCCACATGGAGGCTGACCCGGGCAGCCCCTTACAGCTGTGTCTTGTGATTCTAGAGCCCAGGAAGTTGGCACTCAGTGTCAACCATCACAGGAGATGGAACGCTGAGTCACCCAACATGAGTGTCGTGGGTAAAGACTGACCCCTCTGAAGTTTCATGCACCCGTGATTCCTCTCTCATCATGAGTGAGATCACTGCCCAGTCAGCTCCACTCCCACAACTATTTTAGAGAGTTTAGGTTGCTTCACTGGGAAAATACAGCCTTCCCTGGCTTCAACAGAGATACCACCAGCCTCGGAGTTTGGCTAGAGAAATGTGTGGAGGGTGACATGAACTCTGATGTGGAGAGTGTGGCAGTCCTGATGCAAACCACTCAGGTGGGTTGTGTCTGTGCCAGAGAAGAAGGGATACAGGCATGTGACTTTGCAGTTGAAGAAACTGAGGCTAGCTGGGCCAAGTGATCCAGCTGAACCACAGGGTGCTGGGGTCAACCATCCTTGAGGCCCTATGCTTCTCAGAGTGATGTCTGTGTAGATACAGAGGGCTCTGAAAAAGTCAAGTAGCAGCATAGCTTTGTGTGTGTGTGTGTGTGTGTGTGTGTGTGTGTGCGCGTGCGCGTGCGTGTGCACGCGTACGTGTGCACAAGTGTGACAGGATGTAAAATGACTTCATCTAGCATTCTGTGCCTTATTTTCTTGAGACAGGGTCCCTCCCTGGACCAAAAACCTGCTATGTTCAGTGTAGACTGACAAGAAGGCCAGAGAGAGATGCCTCTCTGTCCCCAGTGCTGAGGGTAGAGGAATGTGTGGCTGGCCCAGCTTTTGACATGACAGCTGGGGATTTGAACTCGGACCCTCAATGCTTTAAAGAGGCAAACCCTCTCACTCACCGAGCCATCTCCTCATCCCCAGACACAACTTTTCTTTATCTCAATGAGCCTGTACTGGAAAGCAGAAAAGTTGAGCGAGGGAACCCTCCCTGGTCTAGCGTGTGTGGCTCAATTGAGTCACAAAATTGGTGATTTGAAAAATGGAAAAAATAAAATAAAATAAAAGGAAAAGAGCAAGCCAGATACCCAAATTAAAACATTAAATCTTCCTGGAGTTTCTGTGCTCCGAGCCATGTAAAGAGGGGTGAGGGCAGAGTCCCACTGTCCACAAATCAGCCCCTGGAGCTGGCGGCCCTGGCTCGCTCAGGTAGTTCAGCTCCTCACCCTTGGCACTTGGCATTTTTGAGATACAGGGGGGCTGGAGGGTCCATTTGTCATCCTGACTGGCCTCCCTAGGGTTTCTTGGAGGCACCATCTCAGGGTTGCCTTCTGCATGAAATATGAAGCTCAGGACAGAACCGGGACATTTCAGTGCGCCAGGGTACACAGGGGAAGGCTGGTTCTCTGCCCTCACAGGCTCATTTGCATTTATTTTGCTCCCAACCATTTGTAATATAGTGGTGGATGTCCATCAAACAGCTATTAACTGTGCAGCCTGCTCCTAAGGGGCTGGCCGGGCTGCCTCTTACACATCCAGGGGACAGCGTGGCCCACATGTTGGGTCACTCTGTGGTCTCCTGAGCCACGGCAGAAGTGAGAACTCCCTCTTTGTGTCTCTTAGTCTCTCAAGGATCCTGCATGCTAATGACCTTGGCGGATGACTCCAGCCCTTTAACTGGGTGCAGACACCTGCTCCATCAATTTCCGGGATGCTGTCATGTTGGATCCCATCACAGATATTTTCTTGTCTGTGCAGAGCAGCTGTCATGCAACCCTCTAGAGCCAGAGTGGGCCAGTGCATGTGAATCACCATTCTAAGTCAACGACACGTACGCGCACGCTAAGGGCTCAAGCCATGTCACCTGTGAATGTTAAATCATCGCGTTAAAACCGAGGGCTGGGGAAATGGCTCGGTCTGGAAGAACTTAGTTTGATTCACAGATCCTATATTTTTTAGAAGAGAGAGCTGAGGGATTGGAGAGATGGCTCAGCAGTCAAGGGGGCTTACACCTCTCCCCAGAGAGTGTGAGTTCAGTTCCCAGCAGCCACATAGGTGGCTCACAACCACCTACAACTCCAGTTTTAGAGGACTCCAGTTTTAGAGGACTTGACTCTGTTCTCTGGCCTCTGAGGGTGCACACACACACACACACACACACACACACACACACACACACGATATGCACATACATCCACATAACTAAAAATGAGTATCTCTAATAAGCTGAATGCAGGGCATGCACCTGTAAACTCAGCTCTGGGGAGGTAGAGACAGGTAAATCCACAGGGCCTGCCGGCCAGCTAGCCTAACCTCTTTCGTGATCTCTAGGCCAACGAGCGACCCTTTCTGCAAAAATAAGGTAAGCAGAATCTAAGGGTTGTGCATTGCAAGTTATCATCTGGCCAACACACGTACCTTGCCACGCGTGCCCTTGTACACACATGGACAGCACACAGACACAACCAGATTTTCACAACATACTGACACCTAGAATGTCTGTGGCAAGCCTCTCAGGCTGAGGTGTAATCTCTCTTGGGGACAGCAACAGAATCCTTTTCAAGAGGCTCTGGTTAAAGTCGGAATCTCGGCTTTTCAAAAATAAAAATAAAAATAAAAATCCCAGGCTTACGGTCCTCACACATTTTCACCCCGTGAGACCTGTGCTCCCACATACCCAACACCAATAGCTCTTACTGAAAGATACAAAGCCAGAGTCCCATCTCAAGCATCGAGTGCCTCACCCTCCTGGGGAGAGGGAGCCAGCTGCCTCCCAAGAGGCCCTCCATGAAGTTTTAGATTTTTCCTTCCATCTGTCACTCGTGGCTTGCTTGCTGATATTTAGGTCTCATTGTTTGACAAAGAACAGACCCTGAGGGTGGGGAGGCAGCCCCAGGGCCTTGTCACGAGACTTGTGAGACATCCATACGTCTGTGGAAACACTTTACTTGTTGCCCTCAGAATGTTCTAGGGCACCCACATAGGACTGACAATTCCACATAGGAAGGCCAAGTCTCTAGGCTGTTCTGCCTCCCGTGTCTTGTAAGACTGTTGGCCTGTCTCTTCCCTTGACCATCAGTAAAATGAGAACAGTTGAGCCAATCGCTATATCTGTTTTGGGACACCTGCTAGGTGGCAGGCAGGCCCCAGGCTAATGGGTATCACAAAGCCACTGTGGTAGACAGGAGACAATCAGTGACAAGGGTAACCATGGCATTGGTGTTTACTGAGTGCCTAGGTGGGACAGGGACCTGCTGTATATGAGGAATAAATAATTCCATTTAAATCCTGACCTCAGTGCTTATAGCCAGCTTGATTTTGAAATGAGTATCCGAGTTACACAAGGGTAATGTTGATGTGAGGGGCCTGCTGACTACAAAGCAAGTCCGTCTGTCTTTCTCCTTTCTTCCTCCCTCCCTCCCTTTTTTCTTCCTTTGCGTATGTGTTACATGTACAAGTGTGCATGGGTGTGTGCTTTTGTGTGTGTAGACTTGTATGCTTATACATGGGGAAGCCAGAGGTTGACACATGTGTCTTCCTCAATCGCCCTCCACCTTATTGTTTGATGCAGCGTCTCTAGAACCTGGAACTCACTGTTTCAGCTAGGCTGGCCGGCCACCAAGCTCCAGGATCTTCCTGCTTTCTCCTTTCCAGTGCCGAGACTGTAGGTGCCTGGCTGTTTACACGGGTGCTGGGCATCTGAACTCAAGTCCCCATATTGATGCCGCATGCATTTTACTGTCTGAGCCCCCCACCATGACCAGGTCTGTTTTTAGCCAGCATGTGCAACTCTCTTATGAGAACTTGTAGTCACCATATACCATGGTAAGTGATGTTGTACAGGTGATGCGGGGTAGACAGATGTGTCACTGGGGGCGTTCTGTTCAGAGAAAGGTAAAGGGGCAGGGGAACCATGGCAGTCTCCAAAGGAAGTGAGCTTAGGTAGAACCTTGATGGGCAGGTGCGTCTTCTCTGGATTCAGGGGAGGTAGCTGGCATCTTTGGGAGGGTTTAGAAAGCTACCAGCGTGTGGACATGGACATAGTGGAGGTGGCATGTGACAATGACATTATTATTGACACAGTTCCATGTCCTCCATGTTTTCTGGAGACTTGCAAGCCAAATTGGTTTCTAAGGCCTTGGCTCACAGCCAGTCCCTTGGGGGAGCTTTTCTGGGTAGACTTTGGGTGAGGGAGTGGGCATGGGATAGAGCTGGGTGGTGCCAGGCATTGTTAATCTAGTCCCTAAAGGCAGCAGATGGTGATAGGTGGCTTTGCAGGCAGCCTAGACCTTGTTTACTGGATGCCCTGGGCAAATCAAATAACCTCACTGGGGCTTCAGTTTCTCTGTTCGAAAAATGGTACAATACAGTCGAGACAGGCTTATTTTGTAGTTCAAATGAGATGACAAATACTAAGGCATTTTGATTCCCCCAAATGCTCACGCACACCTGGCTTTAAATTGTTTTATAGGAGACAGAGATGCATGTATAAATGTTCTAATACACGTTGAAATGAGATCTTCTTTTTTAAAAAAAAAAAAAGGATTTGTTTCATTTATTTGTATATGTGCATGACTGTATACACGTGAGTTCCATGAGGCACGCATGGAGGCCAGGAGAAAATGGTGGATCCCTAGAAGCTGGAGTTAACAGGCATTTTGGAATGGCCAGGCCTGTTACGTGAGCTCAGACTCAGACTCAGACCCTTAGGATTGATGGAGACCTTCTTAACCGCTAAGCTGTCTGTCCAGCCCCAGAATGGGAATTCCTACAGGAAGTTCTCCTGTCCTTGAGGAACTCAGAGGTGGCATTATCTCCTAGCACAGGCTGCGGTGGACTGGAAGTGGGTCTCAGTTCCAGGCACTCAACACCAGCAGGTTGGCAACAGGCTGCCTAGTGATGCCCATGCTGTGGAATTTTAAGTGTAAGGGGGTTCTTATCCTGTGAGTCCCAAATGCTACAAGGTACAAAGAAGCTGACCAAGGGAGAGTACGAGGGACAGAAGCCATCTGACATGCCCTGGCAGGAGCAAGAGAAGCCAACTGTCGTGTCTGAGCAGAAGCAAGGGGCTTTCAAGTAACAGCCATGGCTTGAGGCCCAGTTCTGCCACTTACTAGCTGTGGATGACCTTGACCAGGGCATCTGATCTCTTCTAGCCTTTGTGTGTGTGTGTGTGTGTGTGTGTGTGTGTGTGTTATGTGTATATGTATGTGTGGTATATGTGTGTATGTGTGTGGTATGTAGTATGTGTGTGTTGTATGTGTGTGTATGATACATGTGGGGTATGTTTGTGTATGTGGTGTATGTTGGTATATGTGGTGTTTGTGGTGTATGTCTATGCATGATGTACTTATGTGTGTGTTTGTGTGTGGTGTACGGATGGTGTGTAATGTATTTGTGTGTGGTATGTGTGTATGTATTTATGTATGAGTGTGTGATGTACATGTGCATGGATATGTTTGTGTGTGTGGTGTATATGTGTATGTATGTGTTTGTGTGTGTGTGTGTGTGTGTGTGTGTGTGTGTGTGTATAACCAGAGGTCAATGCCAAGTGTCTTTGTCAGATCCTTCTCCAGAGCCTCCTGTCTCTACCTCTGCAGTGCTGGCATTGCAAGCAGGTGCTATCACACTTGGTTCTTCATGTGGCTTCAGGGAATTTGAACTCAGACCCTCATGAGTACAAGGCAAACACTTTTCTACTGAGCCTTCTCCCCAGTCCTGCAACCTCGGCTTATTCTCTGAGAAATGGAAACAGAGAGTTGTACCTTCAGTCTGGGGCAGCCATGAGGAAATGCTGCAGAAGGTTATGGCTCAGCATTGCTCCTGGCACACATGAGCTTTAATGCAGGTCTTATTACTGTGGTCATCAAGTCTCAGTCACGAACTATGGTCCCCTCTTCTGGCTCTGCCTAGTCTGTAGGATGGAGCATTGGGCCACCATGCCTGGATAGAAACTCTCTCACTGGCCACAGGAGGGACCATAGCAGGTAGCTACTTCCAGGAGGACATTGTCCTGGAGTTTGACCTGCTACAAGAGCTGCTGAGGAAGAAGCCAGTTGCCGGAGGTGCACATGGAGTCCTCTCTACCGATCCATGGGGAAGCAGGGGCAGGACCCCCTAACCTGGGCATTTGTCAGGCGCTAAACAGCTAATGGGTAACAGGATGGGGAAAGGGGTGGGGCTTCCTGCCTGCCAATCCCAGAGCCCTTCCAAGGTGTCCAGGATGCCATTGGTGGATTCCCCACCCCCCTCGAAACTGATGCTGTGGCTCACAGGCAGATAGATGTTTGCCTTTTGAATGCAGAAAACGAGTTTGTTGAATCCAGATGCTCACGTAGGAAGATTGTTATTCATGTCTGTTATGCCTTCAACCACACTGCTTTGTAAGATTTGGGGTTCTAAGGAACCTGAAAACAGGACCACCCCAAACTCCTCATATATGGCTCAGGCTGTCATCACTGGCCTTGTTGACTGTTGACATTTTTCCCATGGAAGAGGAGATAGAGTCTTTGGACCCTCACATGAGATTCTGGCTACCTTTTGCAGCCATTTGTATGTAATTCTACCCTATTGCTAGAAATCTGCAGGAGTGGGTAGGAGGTGCTAGTGCATACAGCAGCATAGAAGAGGTTATTAAAAAGATGCTCCATCTGTGTGACTATGGAAATGTCCCATCCAACCTGGATATAGACTTTCTAGTACAGCTACTTTAGGGTCTCCTGCCCTCCTGCCCATAACTCCTCACCCATGCATTATAAGTGGACCTAATAAATAACTCACTGGTTCCCCAGGGTGAACGTGATAGTCTCCTACTTTGGTTTGTCCTTGAGTCCTTATGAGGAAGGGTGGACGCTGCTCATGGAATTCTTCCAACAGCACCGTACTGGCTCCCAGAAGCCCCTTGGCTCTGCTCGGATCCTCACAGCTGGGACACCTATCACTGTCTTAATGTTTTCCCCAGAAACAGCTTCAGAGTGGCCCTTCCCTTCCTGACATCCCAAAGAATTTGCGCCTTAGCTGAGGGGTTACCTTGGGGACCCAGGCAGAAGCCAAGGAAATGGCATGTGTAGGAAGATGCCAAACCCACTTCTTGCCCAAGCATTTTAAGGATGCCACCCTGGCAGCAGAAGCCCTCCAGCCAGTCTCGTCCAGCACAGACCATCAGGCATTAAGAAAGCCTCTCCCCTCCTCAGCAGGCACTGAAGGGGCAATTTTGGAAGAAAAATGTATCGATTTATCTTCTCCTTTACCCCGTGTCTGAAAGTCAGCCATGCCTCTGATGTTTGAAACACAACAGGCCTTTAATAAATGACAGCAGTCAGAAGTCCCCAAGGCAGCCCATTGGAACTCCATCTTGGAAAAAGTGAACTATACTGATAGATGTCGATTGGGTTTGCTTCACATCAGTCCTGGTGGGGTGGGCGTAGATACCGTAGATAGTGATACATGGAATTCTGTTGACTAAAATAAGGTATCTTTGAGAGGTCTTGAGCCTTATGAAATATTAGTCCCTTGGGAGTCTCTACGTCACCTTTAACCCTTACCTGAAATGAAATTTAGGTGTGCCTACCTACAGTTCCACGAAGCTTTGAGGTAGGGGTGGTTCCTGAGAACCTCATGGTTAGTTAGACATTGCTGCCACATGTGAACATGGATGATGGTAGTGTGTGCTTCCATGACGCAGTGACTGCTTTCTGGCCTCAGAGATGCAGTAAACCTAAGGTAAGTGAGACTGAAGCCAAGACACCACTCGCAGTAGACTTTTTGTTCTCTCTCTCCCTCTCTCTCTCTCCCTCTCCTTCTCTCTCTCTCTCTCTCTCTCTCTCTCTCTCTCCCTCCCTCTTGAGTGTGTGTGAGTGTAAATGTATATGTGAGATCGTGTATGCATGCATTGTGTGTCTCTGTCTCTCTCTGTGTGAGAGCATGCAGTAAACCTTTTCTCTGTCTTTGTCTCTGTCTCTGTTTCTCTCTGTGAGTGTGTGTGTGAGAGAGTATGTGTGTGCATGCCCTGTGTGTGTGAGTGTGTGTGTGTGAGTGTGTGTGTGTGTGCGTGTGTGTGTGTGTGTGTGTGTGTGTGTGAGAGAGAGAGAGAGAGCATGTGTGCATGCTCTGTGTATGTGCACATGTAAAAGACAGGATTATCTTAGCTGTCAGTCCTTAGTAGTCATTCACTTCATTTTTTGAGACAGGATTTCTCTCTGGCCTGGAGTTGACCAATTAGACTAAGCTGGCCGGCAGACCTATGAGCTCCCCAGTGCTAGAAAGTGCATACTGCCATGCTTGGCCTTTTTACATGAGTGCTTGGTCCTTATGCACTTAAACGACTAAACTATCTCTTCAGCCTTACTATTCTTTATAATTTTTTTATTTCAAAGTTGTGAAGACTGTCCAAAGCCTCCAGGGGCCTTACGTGACCAGAACAGTGTGCCTATGAAAGCAGAACTCAGTTTCATTTGTGAAACAAAGGTGATTCTTGCGGGGTGGGGTGGTGAGGTGGTGAGCCCTGGCTCAACAGGACTGGCTCCCATCTGCAGTGTCTGAGGCATCAGGACATGGCTTTCAGCTTTGTGGGGATAAATACCACTATGAGCAGCAATTCCCAGAGACATCATTATCGCATGAGTGAGAAACTCCAAAGCCCCAAACCTTCTCTTTCCCTTCCTTCAAGCCCCACCTTCTCTCTCCCCAGACGTTACTCCAAACTTCACCTGAACAAACAGGAACTCTTGGCTTCTCAATGAGGTGATGTCTGGCTTTTCCAATGAAATCTCACAGGTAATTGCTGGTTTATGCCAGGAGCCTTACTAGAGAGAACTGCGGGTGCCCCCAGCCTGTGTCACCTGGAGAATGTCCCACCCCAGGTGCTAAGTGTGGAAGGCGTTAGCAGGGGTACCAGGCAACTGATCAGGAGGCCTCTCTGGGGCCCTTCCCCCCCCCCTTTCCTCAGCAAGTAGAGCTTATGCTAGATACAGTCACTGTTTGGAGGGTGAAAGTGTCAGGAGACCCACAAAGTAACCTTCAGAGAAGGAGCTGTGATGAGCTATGTGGCCTCGAATATTTTGGAGTCATCGAGGGATAACGTTCCGATTGTAATTAAAAGTGAGGCAGAAACAGGACATGTTGCGAGTGGAACACAAGTCATTTAAAAGCAAGGAACCCACAGAAAGAAAACCCACTTAGAGAAATCCCCTTCAAAGAGAGAGCCCCCAAAGAGACTTCGCTTCTTTTAGAAGCTTTAAAAAAAATTGCTTAGTGATAGTTCAGCAGACTCTGTCTGAGGGAAGGTGGGACTCTGAGACTATTTTGACAAGACAGAGTTTTGACTGAAGTTGGGGAAAGCTGAAAGCGTTTCTTTCAGATGTAATTATGTGAAATTTCAATTATCGCCCGTCCTTTTTAAAGTCTTTCAGTTTGGCAGGCAATTAGTAGAAGTGACAGAGGGCGGGGTTCTGCGAGGTATGCCCGTGTGATTCTTCCCAGGGTCAGACCCTCTCTCGGTAATTAGATGTCCTGGCTGCCCTGGGAATAACGGCATTGGGGAGTCGGGTCAGTTTGGTCCAGGAATCTTGATGAGCCCCTACTGTGTGCTTTGTGGGCCCCACCCCTATTCAGTCCTGATAATTGTCCTGGGCTTCTCTTTTTGGCTACCCAAGGGATTCTGAGAGGCATTTGGTGGGTCAAATCTGTTTAGACGCAGATGATCTTAGACTGTAGGCTTGAGCTGATGGAGCAAGCCAGGCACCGGAGGAGCATTCCTATCTCGCCCTTCCTTCCAGCTCAGCTCAGGACCCTGGCCCCACTGAGGGTGCTAAGGATGTCAGGAGAGGCAGTTCCTTCTGCACTGTGTCTCTCTAGCTGCCTGCACACATTACATGACTCCATGACCCAGGTTGTCAACCGCACGTCCCCACCCCTGAAGTTTACTCAGAAGCCTCCGCTGAGTGCTAAGAGAGGGTGCATACGCAGGCCTGAAGCCACCAGCTGGCTTTGGGGAGTCACTTCCTGTTGGGCTAAGTGGCCTGATGCACACAGCTCGTGGCAGCCCGTCTTGAGATAAGCATACCTACTCAGCACAGGGGGAAATAGAGGTCCAGATAGCTCAAGGGCTCATGACCTGCCCAGGGACTTCAGGATCACCAAGACAAAGGAGTTTGGATCCAGCTTTGGTCTCAGCAGCCTTGCCTACAGGCTGGGTGACAGGACGTTCACCATTGGTGCACCCTCAGCCTTCGGTCACTCCCACGAGTCTCCGAATGGTCCTCCTGTTAGTCCCTTCTGATGGAAACCTTCATCGTAGGCCAGCCGCAGCTCCTGTCTTTGGGTGCCTGTCCCATACTGCCCCCCTCTCCAATCCCCATCCTTAACATCCTTCAGCCATGCTCCAGCCACTGATAGCCTGTGTCAGTGTGTGCACATGTATCAGTATGCCTGTGGAGGCAGGCGGTCATTCCCCAGAAACCATCTACGGTGTTTTCTTTGAAGCGGAGTCTCTCCCTAGGATCTGGAATTTGCCAAGTGGATTAGACTGGTTGTGCGTAAGTCTCATGGCTCCGCCTGGCTCCGCCTGGCTCCGCCTCCCTAGTGCTGGTATTCTAAATACTCTCCGCCACACCTGGGCCATGGTCCTCGGACTCAGGCCCACTTGTTTCTTCTTAGCTCCACAATTAGACTCCAACTCTTCTGAGTTCTCAAAGCTTTTCAGGTTGTCAACAATCCTGTTCCCTCTTCTTACACACACACACACCACCATACACACACACACCACACACACACACACACATACACACACACCACATACACACACACACCACAC
>JADRCD010177304.1:0-12215 GCA_019843815.1 Montemys delectorum
ATTTAAAACATTCCTCCAGCAGAGTTTTTAAAAGGTAGCGTATGTTGCAACAGTACATATGCTGAATGACAAGGTACCACAAGTAAAGGCTACAAAATGGATCCTTAAGAAATTTACTATAACACAATAAAGAAGATATATTTTTACTAGCTTACAAGTTATATATTTGACTAAAAGAAGTTTCTTACCTTTCCAGAGACAGGTGTCAACTAGTAAAAAAAAAAAAAGAGAGAAGTAAAAACAAGACACCCCCTTTTTTTTTTATTATTGAACCTCTAGGAAAGAGTCCCAGCTTATAGTTTTTTATAGAACGCTTTCATACCCTGTTGGAGAAAAGCCTTTTAGAAAGCCATACCAAAATAAATATTTTAAGTGGAACACGTAAAATTTAACATGAAATTGTTTATATTAATCTAGGTCAGTTTCTTCTGTTTATTTACTTGAAAATAAATTGGGCTATTTGGTTCTTCCAAGGGATAAATAAAAATATTTTTTCTTGTGTGATATATTTTAAGGAATTTGTAATTACCTAATAATTATAAATAATACATGTAAGTTTGTTAGATGCCTCTATAACCAGATTTATTTGAATATAAAGTGAATAAAGCTTGATAAATTTAGAAAAAAGCACTTTTTCTAATTGCTTTATTAGGACAAGTCATTCCTTGCTTATTACTTGATGTTTGCATAGCTTACATAAATATCAAAAGATTAGTGTTAGTAAAATCTTAAAATCTACTAGCATGAATTCCCAAAATATCCATGAGTAAGTTGTTTCCCCAGGTCATGATGCTTTATTTTATGGCAAATTTTACTCCAAATTTTCTTTTGAGATCTACTTTTTTGTTCTTGTGAAGTATTTATTTTTTCATTTTTTTCATATACTTAGTATTTCTTTACTATGGTTTATAAGGGGTTTGTAGTAGTCAACAATAGAAATAACACTTAGTAAAATATAAATATTTGCCTCTTTTTAAGAGTCATTAAAAGTTTTTAATCATTTATTTATTTAGAATTTATTTAGAGACTATGACCAGCAAGACACTAGAATTACTTGAGAAACAAGATTTACTCTAGGTCAGTGAGTAGGTAACATAAAAATTTTTACCCATACTTTTAATTATATGCTGTGTCTAAGTTTCAAATTGTTTTTAATGTCCTACCTAACTAGTTTCATATAGTTGGCTAATATCACATGACTTTTAATGGTTGGCAACCTCTTTTCATATAGTGTTTTTGTTCTTGAAACCTGTGTTTATAAATTGAAGTTATGTATACTGCTTCTCTTTAAAGAACGTTGAAATTCTTTCCCTCTTACAGTTTTCATTTTACCTCCTGCAAAAAGTCATCTTTCCCTAAGCTCAACTTGCATGGCAACTACAAAGCCTCGCTAAACGGATTACTACTTGGGACATCATTTTATTAGTATGAATCTTAATAAAGCTATAAATTCTTTTAAGACTTGGTTCAATTTGTATTCTTTCTGTATTATTCTACATGTACAGGATGAATTACATTTTATAATTTCTTTTTTAAAATAACTGGGTGATTTTTTTTTTAAGTTCTATACAGTTTATTTAAGTACAGATATATCCCAAGTAGAAGTGTAGGCTAATTTTAAAACAAATTTTAAATGTAGGATTATTAAAATAAGTATTTTTATTTTCTGCAGTCAATTCAGTTTTCCCTCAAAATTCAGATATTTTTCCTTGTCATTTCAAGTAAATTGTCATTAAAAAAATTAAAGGTTAACCCTGAATACGAGTTCCAAATAATAGGCCTGAATTCCTGCACACGTGTGCACCTACTACAAGAATACCGATATATTTAGTTTATTAGTTGGTTAACAATTTCTAGATTCCTGTGGTTGTCATTATTATGCTCTACTTTATATTTTGGACTTTGCTAAAAGTAGATTGTTAAAATCTTAGCACATACATATACATAAAAGATACAAAAACTCAGGTGATGGAATGTTAGTTTTATTGTATAAATGATTTCATAAAATACCCATTTATTTATCACATTTATACTCCTAATATGCACATTACATGTCACTTATATATCAGTAAAGTTTAAAAATTAAATATGTAAGGGTGAACATTTTTCTTTACAACACATTAAACTACAAAGTTCATTAAAGTAAATTTTAACATAGGCTTGAGCGAGCACAAAGATTAAACACAGAGAAGAAAGAAAATATTCATTCAGAAAAAAAAACCCAGATAAGAATCAGAAAGTGAGAAAGTCCCTTTGTTTCCTTATCATGTGTCTGTTGGAGAGAGCTGACGTGAGCAGAAGGCTCTCATAATATTGGAGAGTAGCTTCTAATTCGACATGTGAGACAACCCAGCTATCACTGAAAAAGTAACATACTTACAGTACTTAATGAATAGGAATGGTCTCTTTTGGATATTACTAAATGTGGCCTGAGATGGTATTTGTCCTAATGGAAAGTACACAGGCAGGCACACTATATATATACCATCCCACAGATGTGTTTTACCATCAGCCCCCATCAGTTAGGTGAATGCGGGCGGAGTAAACTACTCTAGGATGGCCTGTCTTCTCCCAGTATGAGCTAATGAATAGAAGAGACAGGCATTGAAGACATTTGGTGCTGATTCTTATGAGTATATTTTAAGGATATAAACAGTACAAGTTGTTACGAAACTATACAGTGCATGAGACCAAGGTAACAGGGCACACTGATACAAGCATAATTAAAAGTAAAAGCATTTTAGGATTATTCTCAAAGGACCTAAGAAAGCACATTGTCTTCACCATGACACTCGACTTTTCACGGCTCCTCTACAGTGTCTATTCAAGCACCTGCTATCCTCTTAGGATTTATCAAAACTATCTTCCTGTCCACCCTTGGTTTCCACTGCTTTTGTTTATTTTGCTGTTTATTTTCTGTACTACTCAGAATAGCTTTGGTATTGGCTTCCTACCTTAATTCTTAGTCCCTTTAAATTCATGCTCACAAAAGTTGTTCCTGAGTGAAGGTTTCTCTTCATTCCCAAAAGAAAGCATTGAAGTTAGCTAAAATTCTTAGTGTAAGGAGAAAATTATTTAGCAGTGAAAAGCAAAATATGCATTCCAAAGAGAGACTGGACTGGGCTGTATGAAGGAGGGAGCAGCACATTGGGTTCTGCACCATGGATTTTAAAGATATTTTTAATGAATATCTGGAGTAGATGGCATATTCACGGAGTAAGGCGGTTCTTTCCTCCTCTCTTGTTATAGACTATATCTAACTTTTGTGGTATTTCTTCCTATGTTCGTCTAGTGGTTCTCAACCTTCCTGATGCTGCAACCCTTTAATATTTCCTCAGGTTGTGATGACCCCCCCCCACCATAAAATTACTTCATTGCTATTTATAAGTGCAATTTTGCTACTGTTATGAGTCATAATCTAATCATCTGATATGCAGGATATCTGATATACCCAATCACCTTTAAGACCCTTTGTTGTAGAAAAATTCAATGGAGGAAGGGCCTTAAAAATTGCAATGTAAATGGCATAAGGAAGTTGAGTCCCTTTGAAGATTCAGATACTTCATTACTGTGCATATCTGGCAATAGGGAAGGTACCCTGATGCTTTTTTCCCTGATATATCAGGAAGGCTGTATCTGCATCTTCAAGAATGTTTAATCACAAAGGAACGCTCTGTCTAAAGACACAGCTTTCCAAAGCACAGCTTCAGTTTACCTTGGTTTTCTCACACCTCACCCCTTGCCACTGCTATGGCGAAATCTTTCTTACATGTTGCTTGGACCAACTACATAGAGCAACTTTGTCAGAGCTCCACCCTCAGTCTTAGCATATAGAAACTCAGGGATGCTCAGCTCCTGAAGTGATTTTTGCAAAATGTAAATTTGCTCAAATTACTTCCCTATCACACACCTTTACTTGGTCTCATTCATAAGAAGGAAAGCCCGAATTTCTTAAAGATTGCTGACCCCTCTAGTGCTGTAGACCCTACCGCTCTCCTACCATGTTTACATCTTACTGAGTCAGAAGTTCCAAGCTGTACTACTGTTCTCTTCTTAGTTTTGTCCTTAGGAGTTCATTCTTCCCTCCTTTCTCGGCAGTTGAGGTACTACCATCTCCTTTACAAACAGGTTCCCAGATCCACTTACCTCTGAGGATGGTCCTCCGTGTTTCACTGTGGATATTTACATTGATAATTCTACTTATCATTTCACTGTAATTGTCAGAAACTAGAAGATAGCTTCTCGTTTATATTCCTAGTGTCTCATAGCTAGTGTCTCAAAACATTCAGATGTTTCTGTAAATAACTAAATGCCGTGCCTTAGTTTGATCTGTCTTACTCTGTAAGTAGTAAATACAAATGTGTTAATTTTATTTGTAATATGTGTTCCCCATTATAAGAAAAAAATCAAATTCAGTGATTTGAGCAGATAGTTGGTCTTAATAATGTGTCTGTTGAATAAGTCCTCTATAAGGTCTTTGTTACCTAGTGGGAACAGTGCCATCTATTGGCTATTATCCAAATTGTTATCAACTGTTAGATCTAGAAGGGAAACCAGTATATTGGAATGTTTTGAGGAGGCACACAGACAAAAACTTTATTATCAGTTTGCACAAAATGCCAACATGTGCTTGACAAAGAAACCCTAATTAAATAATTTAGTTCTAGTAACCCTGTAAAAGATAATAATGCTGACATAGTAACAGAAAACGCATACTTTGGGGATTTGGAATTCTTTATATCCTACTTTATTCTTAAAGAAATTAGGATGATTATTATTGTTTTATAGAAAATGGAACTAAACATTTATTCCTATTCTTTTTAGATGTATTTGATACTTGTGATTAAGATAACATTTTATTTTAAAATAATTTTAAAGTTTTGTAGAATTTATAAAAACTATGCAGAAAAAAATTCTAAACCACGGACAACTAACTTACTTTTAATGGAAATCCACAATAAAGTGTGAAATGTGATTCTGGTATTTCCAAGAAAATTGTATCACAGTATCACTTCTTATCACAGATAAGAATATACTTATATCTTAAATTCCATAATTAAGAATATTTTTTTCTTAAGCAATATCATTACCTGTTAAATAAGGCATATATAGTGGATAAATTTAACCAAATGGAAATAAAATTCACCCTCGATTTGGCTACTGTCAGTCCTACCAGTTAGTTCATGGGCATGAATAGTTCTTATAGTGTTTTGTAAATAAAACTGTTTCAAATGAAGGTATGCTACCCAAATAGTAAGTTTTTCCAGCTTGTCCCTTTTCTTATAAGCTTTAGGAATTCTTTTCTGTTTTGACTAAAACCTACATAATTTAGGATATGTGGTGTGATGGAGATATAATTTTTCAAAAATGAATGTCTAATATTTTAGTCATATGGCTAACTTTCTATAAGTAGGAATAAATATTGTTATCCTATTATGTTGTAGAATCTTACACTATTTCTTAATGTATATCTGTGAAACTAAATATAAATTTCTATAGTAAAACCATAGTAATATGAAATTTTAATACTCGTAACAGTAAGCAACATGAACAACTCTTACTGTCTACTTAGCAGTTAAAATGGCTTCCATAGTTAATGGTGCACACGCACAGTAAACTCTGTGAGGCACTCACAATAAAGTCTTGCAATAATACCTTGCTCAAGAGGGATGAAGGAACATTCTATCATAAAACTCAGGAATGATGGCACTAAAGCTCAAACTTTTAATTTTGGGGGATCCCAATTACAAAATTATTGAAGAAGCTACAGTACTCCTATTTTCATGATTTTCTAGATAAGGAAGTTTGAGATGCAGAAAGACTAAATGCCATGTTCAATACCCAGCAGATAATTGATGTCAGCGCACTCACTCAGGGGCCTGTGTTTTAGTATTCTAGATCACTTTCAGACAAATCTCAACACCTCAATCTACACACTAAAGCCATATTACAAAATAAATGAAGTGTAGGAGTTAATAGAAATGATTTAACAAGCTTAATAAACAAGATATTGTTTTATATATGTTGACTGTCCAATGTTTAACTTACTAGATATATTTTTGCTTGTTTTCATGTTTCATATGCTGCGCAACTGAAATTTCTGTAATTAGATTTTAATTATAAAATGTATATTATCACTTAAATTCTCTGTTTTGACTACAATAAAACCAAAAATGCTTTTTTTAAAAAATATATTTTTATTATTTGTTTTATTTTGCATTTCTTTTTGTTATAAAATAGATTTTCACTGGGTCGACCACAGAGGTCTGGACCTCATGCTCCTCTTGTCTCAATCTCCTATGTGTAGGGGTCACTAGTGTGCATCACCGTGCCCAGTCTACCTTTATGCAATGTGCTGTTGCCAATGCAGGCAGCCATATGCTAAGATAGCTTCCTTCCAGTTTAAATGTGAAGCGTAGAGGATTGGTTGTTATAGCCCAGGCTTTAGAGGTACAGTCCTATCTACTGTGTGACATGCCTCCTTCTCCTACCAGAGGTTTTCTATCCCATTTCTTGCAAATCCTTTACTCATGTATTCAGTGCTGTGGCAAGGTTTAACATGTTCTGGGTATAAAGAGAGCAAATAGAGGTACAAATGGAAAAAAAGGCATTTTTTTTCTCATTTTTATTCTTGAGTCAAATACTATTTTTGTTTACCCTTTATAAAAATTACACATCAAAGTAATAATAATATTACAAGTTTCAACTAACAGTATGACTTAAAAATTAAAGACAATTTTGAAAATCCTTTATCTGGCTTTATAACTCCCTAGATATTTTGGCTTCATAACTCCCTAGATATTTTGGATAAAAGTACGAGCAGAAAGTTCAGGGTCATTGTTCCCCATAGCAGCATGTTTGGATAGAGTAAGAATAAATATTGGTAGTTGGGGAGATCACATGGTACCAAACCTGATTATGAGCATGCATCAAATACATGTCCATTATGTAAATAGAACTGAAAAATGTCATTACTGTTTTTTTTTTTTTAATATTTTCTCTGACCCCACTAGGTTGTGCCAGAGATACAAGGCATTCCCTGTGTCCTGTGTGATATGATGCTCTTCCTGCTTGAGTCAGAGATTGAGGAAGGAGTCTTATTGACCTGCCCTCCTTAATATCACAGTCTGTTAAGGCTGCTTTGTACCCCAACATCTACTTTGACTTTCCTCTTTACTTAATATGTATGCGTAACTACTAAAGCCTGAGGTGGAAGATGGTAAAGGTTGGAAATCTGGATCAGAGGAAACTTGCAGTCATAGATACCAGTTCAGAATTTGGTTACTGCAAGTCTGACAAGGCATGAGTGTGAGGATCTGCTTACCTGCTTTAACTTCATCTTCCCTCAGACTTAACTTTGCTTTCCTGTGTTTTCTTTCAGTCTAATAGCAGGTTTCTTCAAGATTAAGCAAGACTACGTAAGCTACCTTTATTTTATGGGCTGATGAAAAGAATATTGAGTGGATCAAATACCTCCAGGGGCATAAATTATAAAATTACACCCATCAATTTTAATCAGGATAGCATCCTCTTCTACCTTAACCATTACAAAAGTTTGCCTCATTTCTCCTTATTCGGTCAGTTTTGTTGTTTAATTATTTTTATTAACAAGTTCAGATTTAAAATTATTTTACAGTAAATTGTATTTACAATTTTCACTGTGTCTATGTACTTTACTTCTTTACCCCTCATGATTGAGACCCCTTTCTGTTCAAGCAGGAAAAGATAAGTGAGTGACTCCTTCCTTTTTGAAGGAGATATTTGACCACAGTATGGATTGATTGGCAAAACAAACCAATCTGAATACCATGTTTATGATATCCTTTATATATAATATCATATGCTATAAGTTTATAGTTTTAAATAACTACTTTTTTCTCAAGAGTTTTAACACTATATAAAAACTTAAATGAGAAGATTTTGGAAATGATCAAAATGGCATTGTTTTTAGAAATTAATTTTGTTTTCTCTTATTTGAAAAGAACAAAAATCTTAGTATGATTTCTCTGAGTTACCTTGATACTGTCATTCAGGAGTCAGTATTGCTGACTCAGAGACGACACCTTACCTTAAGAAATCACCTCAGAACCCGAGTTCAGGTCCCTAATGCCCATGTAAAAAGCCTGACTTGGTGCCACACACCTAGAACCCCAGTGTTGGAGAGTGAGGGCCAGGATAGGAGGATCTTGTAGACTTTGTGGCCACATGGGTTTAGTAAGAGATCAGCTCAAAAGCCTAGGGTGAAGGCTTGAAAGATGGTCAGTAAAGTTTTTTTTTCTTTCTGCCAATCCAGATGATGTGAACTCAGTTCCTAAGAAACACATAGTAGAAAGAGAATCAACTTCTACATATTGTCCTCTCATTTCCAAATAGGTACCATGGCATTTGTACAACCATATACACATATTTTAAATAAATATAACTGTCAAAAAAAAAAAACCCAAAGTGAAGAACAATATAGAAAGGTATCTGAAGTTGACTTCTGGTCACCTCGCACACATCTTTGGATTCTTTCCATTTTCATTCTCTGTCTGTCTGTCTTTCTGTCTGTCTATTTATCTCTATCTCTGTCTATCTCTCTCTCACACACACACACAGGGAAACAGAGAAGACAGACAGACAGAGAGACAGAGAAGAGATCCTTTAAATGACATATTAACTAGTAGAAGTTTGGAAAGATCCCAGAGATAGAGAGCGCTGGGATACTTAGGCACAACTAATTCAAGTATATAAACTAGGAATTTACCACTTAAAGAGTGTAAGAATTTTGTGTTTAGTTGTTGATGTACTATATAGGTAACATTCCATTTTGGTTGATTTTATTATTTATATCTATGCAGTGCAAAAGAAAATTCATTTAGTCAATAATTGTTTATTAAGTGTCTTCTGTGTTCCAAGACCTGCTTTGAGTGCCTAGAATACAGTTCTGGACTATTCAGAGGAGTCGCTTTTAACCTGTATGATCATTATAACTACCTGAAAATTATTTTTAAAATCATACAGTATCAGGTCCCAAAAGCCAACAGTGAGGTATGTTCTTAGATCCCTATAGTTCTGTCTACTGAAGAGGCTAAGGCGTGATACCACTTCAACCTACAAACCACAAGGAATCCTAAATATCATAGAGGGACCCCCATCTCAGAAGGAAGCTTCCAAAGTTAAGAAAGAACCAGCAGTTCTCCCAGCATAATACTGACAAATCACATCAAAGCAGCATGGTGCAGTAGTGGCACTCACACATTGGCAGTAATTCAACAACTCTCTAATTTGACATAAGAGGGAAATTACCAATAAGAGGGAAAACTAGGCAATTACACAGTGCTAGTGAAGTCATAGATCTTAGAGGAGGTACCCAATAATTTAGTAACCACACAATCCCAAACTACATTCTAAATATTTATTTTTCATGTAAGTGATCCTTACTACTCACCAAAAACTTCTCTTTGCAAGAGACAGAGACCATTACAAAACAAACAAGTAAACAAAGCAAAACAAGCAACCCCCCCCCCAAATTATCAAAATTCAGACCTGCGAAGCCCAGTCCCTGTGGAAACATCTACAAAAAAGTTCTACACAAAATAAAATATAGTAAGAATTAGCCAAAATCATTAATTGAGACTAGACAAGGAAACCAAATAACAGGCTCAGAAATCAGACCCACTCATTCACACACTCAGAAGTCCAATAAAAGTGCTAACCTGAAAGCTGCGCTCTACATAGAGAATCTGGTGCAGTCCTGTGTAGGCCCTATGCTTACTGCTTCAGTCTCTGTGAGTTTATGTGAGCTTTGCGTAACTGATTCGGAGAGCCTTGTTCTTCTATCTTTCCTGGCTCTTATATTCTTTCAACCTTCTTTTCCATGGGGTTCTCTGAGCTCTGAGGAGAGGGATTTGATGAACACATCCCATTTAGAACTTTGTGTTCAAAGGACTCGCTCTGTGTAATGTCAGACTGTGAGTCTCTGCATCTGTTCCATCAGCGTCAGTAGGAAGCCCCTCTGATGATGACTGAATAAGGCACAGGACTATGACTATAAGTGAATATCATTAGGAGTCCTTTTATGGATACATTTTTTTTTTTTTAATTGACCATGGGTGTTTGGTTTTTCCTGAGCTCTCTGGGTTATCTAATCTCTGGTTCTTGATCACCCAAGCAGTACTGGGTATGGGTTCAACTCTGGAGTGGGCTGCCAGTCAAATCTGACATTGGTTATCTGCTCCCACAACTTTTATGCCGCCATTGTTTTAGCATATCTTACATGGAGGACAGACTGTAAGTCAGTTTGTGACTTGGCTGGTGTTTACATTTTTCTTTCGCTATCCTACAAAGTTATCTTCCAGCACCAAAGACACTAGAATATAGGAATAAAGGCTCCATGTTCAACCATAATGGGTTCCACCTGTCAGTTTTCTGACTTTCCCATTTTTCTTAACAACCTAGGTTGTTGGAAATTTGGCCAACAACTCAACTCAGTGTTACCTAGTCCTGCTACTGGAAGTCTCAGTTGGTGATAAGAGATGGCCAGATGGAACTCCATATATCCCACTATTAAGAGACATCATTTAGGACCACCTTTCTATATTTGTGGACGTTTCCATTGCATGAAATTCCCATATCATCCCTTAAATGCCCCTCAGTTCCATCTGTCTTTCCCCAGTTTCCTCCATCAAACCTATTTCCTTTCCCCTCCCCACTTGATCACCTCATTCCTGTCCCTACCTGCCCCTAGTACATTTTAAAATCTTTTCTATTTTCCCCTCCCCAGGAGATTCATGCTTTCCCATGTCCCTTCCTCTCTGCCTAACCTCTCTAGGTCTTCAGATTTTAGTTGGTTATTATTTATGTAAATGGCTAATGTCCGCAATAAGTGGATACATACCATATTTATCTTGCTGGCTTTGGGTTACCTAACTCAGGATGATTTGTTCTAGTTTTATCATCCTTTTGCCTACAGATTTCATGGTGTAATTTTTTTTTTTAACAGCTGAGTTAAATTGTGTAACTTGATTATGTAAATTAACCAAATTTTCTTTGAGAGACATCTAGGTTGTTTCCAGTGTCTGGCTATTATGAATAAATCTACTATGGACATAGTTGAGCAGGTATCATTTTAGATCATTTTGGTTATATGACCAAGAGTGGTATATGTGGGTCTTAGGTAGATTAAGTCCCAGAGGAACCACTGTATTGATGTCCATAGTAGCTGTACAAGTTTGCTCTCCCACCAGCAGTGGAAGAATATTTTCCCTTGCTCATATCCTCTCTAGCACAAGCTGTCACTTGTTTTGTTGTTCTGAGCCATCCTGACAGGTGTAAGATGGAATCTCAAAGTAGTTTTGATTTGCATTTCCCTGATGGCTAAGGATGTTGAGCATTGTTTTAAGTGTTTCTGAGCCAATTGAGGTTTTCTATTGAGATTTCTTTGTTCAGATCTGTACTTCATTTTTAAATTGGATAATTTGGCTTGTTGATGTCTAGGGTTTTTTGTTTTTTTTTTTTTAGTTTTTTTTTTTTTAGTTTTTTTTCTGTATTTTAGATATTATCCCTCTATTGGATATGGAGTAGATGAAAATCTTTTCCCATTGTATAGGCTACCTTTTTGTCTTACTGACAGTATCCTTTGACATATAGAGGTTTTCAGTTGCATGACTTCCTGTTTATAATTGTTCTTAGAATCTATGTTATCAGTTTTTCCTTCAGGAAATCTCCTTTGCTAATGATTTCAAGGCTAGTCCTCACTTTCTCTTCTATCAGGTTCAGTGTATCAGGTTTTATGTCATGGTCTCTGAGCCATTGGAGTTGAGTTTTGTGGAGGGTGCTAGGTATGGATCTGTTTGCATTTTTCTACATGCAGGCATCATGTTTCCCCAGCACCGTTTGTTGAAAATACGGCCTTTTTTCCAGTATGTATTTCTGGCATCCTTATCAAAAATCAGGTGTCCATACATATGTGGATTTAGGTCTGAGTCTTCAATTAGATTTTCTTTTTTTTTTTTTAATATCTTTTATTTGATTTGATTATATTTTACTAGATATATTCTTTATTTACATGTCATATGATTTCTCCTTTCCCAGTTTCCCCTCCAAAAAACAAACAAAAACAACACAAACAGGGCTGGCGAGATGGCTCAGTGGGTAAGAGCACTGACTGCTCTTCTGAAGGTCCTGAGTTCAAATCCCAGCAACCACACGGTGGCTCACAACCACCCATAATG
>JADRCD010177306.1:8283-45511 GCA_019843815.1 Montemys delectorum
GATAGATAGATAGATAGATAGATAGATAGACAGACAGATGAATGGATGATAGATAGGTGGATGATAGATAGATAGATAGATAGATAGATAGATAGATAGATAGATAGACAGACAGATAGATAGACAGACAGACAGACAGACAGACAGACAGACAGACAGATAGATAGATAGACAGATGTAATGAAAAGGTGTTAGCTCTGCACAGGAGAAGGCAACAGCAGCACAACCTGGGCACATTTTTCTCACCTTTCCTCTAAGTGCCATACAGCTGTTTATCAAAGCAGTATGATTTTCTTCATTTATTGATAACTTTTATGACCATACATCTAAAATTCCTCAAGGTGTTCTTCTGTTCCTTTGGAATTTCAGATATGTGGTCAGAATAACATTAGGAAGAGAAAATCTATTTGAAGTTCATTCTCAGGGCAGGGAGGCAGGAGTGGGTAGGTTGGTGTGGGAGCACTTTTACAGAAGCATGGGATAGGGGGTCTCTAGTGGGGAAAACGAGAAAGGGGATAACATTTGAAATGTAAATAAATAAGCTATCCAATAATAAATAAATAAATAAATAGCACATATAAAATATAAACATTGAATTTTAAAAGCCTGACCTTAAAATGGATTTCAAATTATGTATATTTCCTGGTGTGTAGGACAATATCTGAAATTCTCCCTTTTACTCATTGCTCTCCTGTCTGTATATTTAGAGTAAACATATCTGATTCCTCCAAGTACCCTGTCACTGCTTCCTTGTCCTTTGGACTGAATGCCTTTGTTTAAAGAACTTTCAAGTGGAAAATTTCTACCTTCTATATAGCAGAGCAGGCCAGACGTGCTATGATGTTCCAGAAGCTATCACAATCATGTGGCCAATATGAACTACAAGGAAGGAAGGCAGAAAGAAAGAGAGAGAGAAACAAAGAAGGGGTACATTTCTCAGAGTTATTATTTTAGAAACTGTAACATAATATTAAAGTATGTATTTATAAATTGTCAAATATTAAAGTATGTATTTAATAAATTTTATGCTGAAAGATCAGTGTGGTTTATGATGTATCATAGAACTTTGTAGACACACAAAAGTACATTATAGCTATACTTTCTGAAGCAGAGACCTGGTTTTGCATTGAAAATCAACTTTCTGGCATGGGACTTAATATTAGGAGGGATGATTCTAAAAGAAAAACCTGAATGACAATTTAGACCCTGCGATCTGTAAACCCTGGAGAAGAGAGCTTACTTAAAGAAAGTTTCTAGCCTTCCAGTTGCTTCTTATAAAAGGACAGTGATGACACTAAGAGGGTGCTGAATCTGTTTCAAATAGCACAGGTACCTTCCACGAAGTCTGGTCCTTCTGCTTTGAAAACTATAAATGCTTCTATTTTAGATATATATTTTGAGAACATTACCATTGATGTCTTATTGAGAAGAAAGGCATCACAGCTAATCTAATTTTAAAAAGGGAAGAATAAGACATTGTTGATGTCATTGTGGTAGAATCCATAACAAAGAGGAAAGATATCTGCTTAGTAGGCTAAACTTGAGAAAAACTACTGAGCTATTATTGCCACAGGCATGACATTTGAACCTTGGGTACATGCATGATAAGCTCCTGAACAATTCAGCTTCCTCAAAGCAGCACTATCAGGTGATATTAAAGAATTTTACAAAAATGAGTACAGGAACTTTTCCAAAATTTGTATATGTTAACATCCAATAAAGATATTAAAAATTGGAGGCCATAATGCTCACATAGGAATGATAATTTGTTTACTTTGTGTCAGTCAAATATTTCTTTCATTTCTTTATTATAGAATAAATTTCCTTATGTATCATAGATATATGAATATGAAAATCTCCCACAATCTGAGAGCAACACAATAGGCTTTGTCCTCTTACACTGATTTTATAACTATGATATATCATTTTATTTTGTTATGAAATATAGGAGTCAGGTCTATGATTGCAAAATTGACTACAATGTTCTGAATAGTGCTGGTTTTACAGAATTGACAAGTTGCTGAATGGCAAAACCAAAGACATTTACTGGGGCAGCCCCTCAAGCATCTGTGTCAAACGATACTTATTAGCCACAACGGAAATTTCTGTTTCACACAGATAAGGTAAATAAGTTCACAGAAACTCTTCGTGTGTATGTCTAGCTTACCCAGCTAGGCTGGTGAATAGGAACTCTTAAAGCAAAGCCTAAATCAAGAGAGTCAGAGTGATTGGTTTCTCTTGTGCAAGGGCTGATGGTTAACAAATGAATCAAGGTCTTAGCAAATCACAAAATAATTGTGACTATTGCTTGCCCACTAACCATCTTGCAATTCTGTACTAAATCCTGTTAAACATTATGGTAGGCTACAACTCGCTTCAATTTTGTAAGAAGAGAAAACACAGAGTCTACATAAATGGAAATGAATGATGTAAACTGGGTAACTCATTCTTGTTTGTTTTTTTTAAGATATCATCACTTATACTAACTCCTGATGGTAATTTCTATTCATATGCAAATGTCCTGCAACTGGACTCTGGTTGGAGAAATACTTATATACTTATAACTTTTGTAAAAGGACATGAGGCGTACCATCATGACATCATTTGAAAAACCCAGACAATGTTTTGGCAGGGGATTCTTTTCTTTGCTGTTTTTTTTTTTTTTTTCAGTAATGAAGGGTTTTGTTAAGTTTAATGACTGCAAATGAACATAATATGGTACTAGAAACATAAATTTTCTCACTAAAGGAAAAGCAGAGGAGCACATAGGGGAAGGCCGTAGATGAACCAAGACTCAGTGTTGCATAGGACTTGCAGGTGATACAAAAATAGTCTCACTAATTTGAATAAATTTGCCAATAGTAGGTGCAACTGAAAAGATTGTTTCCCCTATCTCTATTCAGGTAAGTAGTGTGAGGCACATTTTTAATGGTATTTCAGAAAGGTCAGAGGGACTGACCTGTAAACACTAGACACAATTGTTTTGTATCCTTGACTGTTTATTCTCTTGATAGTCATTCCCCAAAAGCACTTTAGTCCCAGCTTTTGGGACCATGTTAATCATTAGGTCACAAAAAATCAACATTTTTGTTTAGGTTCTGTTTAATCATATCTGTGACTTCTAATTCCTTTAGGGAAAAGTTCAATAGCCATGCTATACACAGAAGTCATGAGGAAAAAGTCTTTTATGAATGTATCATTTTATAATTACATAGTAACTTCATGGTATCTCTTCAGAGAAGATACTTAAATAATCAAGGCTAAATTTATTAGTTTACCAGCAAAAGAACAAATACTCATTCAGGAATTGGTATTACCTATTTTCAGATTCTCATGTGGTGAGCAGAAAATAATTTGTTGAATAGAACCTAAATATTTCTTTTCTTTTTAAATCATTGAAATATAGATTCAAAGAAGAGTAACTGGGAAGGTTATGAATTATGACATGGGTGTACAGAGGAATACTGGATTTTCCTTGTTTACCTAGGTGACAAACCCAATATAGCTTATAAGGTCAATCCTAGTTTGCTGTCTCTCTTCACCAGCATTATCATAAATAATTTTTGCAAACTCACCTGGAGAAATGTGTGACTGTGTCAATGTGAATGGCCCTTATACACTCAGGGATTTGAATTCTTGGTTCCCAGTTAATAAGACTATTTTGACAAGATTAGAAAGTATAGCTTCATAGGAAGAATTGTTAGTGGTGGGTTTTCAGTTTCAAAAGGCCTTAGCATTCCTAGTTAGCCCTCTGTTTTATGACTGTGTCTGAAGAAATAAGCTTTCACCTACAGCTATAACACAATGTCATCTACTTATTGCAATGGCTTTCTACAATAGAGGACATGTACTTTTCTAAAAGCAAAAGCCACTGAGAAACTCTTTCTTCGATAAGGTGCCTAATCATGGTCTTTGTCACAGTAACAGAAAAGTAACTAAAACAAAATGTACAGAGGGCTTTGCTTTCTTGTGTTTTGATTAGTTTCCCATTAGAAAAGACAGCTATGAAAAATAGCTAAAGCTAACTACTTTAAATCTCTCTCTCTCTCTCTCTCTCTCTCTCTCTCTCTCTCTCTCTCATACGCACACACACACACACACACACACACACACACACACACGTACACAGACACACACACACATTTCAAATGTATCCAATGTGCTTTGGAAGTAGGTCATAAGAAACTTCAATTTGCCATCTTAAATTGGGTGAGCTTATTGGTCTGGTGTTACTTGTATAGACCTACATGATTTGAAAGTAGGTCATAAAATACTTCCATTTGCCATCTTATTAAGAGACTTTATTGGTCTAGTGCTGCTGTTTTTCTTTAACATAATATATTAATTTTGATAGAATCCTTGAAAATTAGTTTAGACTATTAAGAAAGGAGGGTGTATGAAAGGCTTTGCTCATAGTTATTATGAATTAAACTGTACACCTAAAATACTTGTGAAGTATCATTTTGTTCATTTTTAAAATGTTTGCTAATGTGTAAAACAGAATGTGAGAAAGTAACAATCCAGTGTATGACTGGATTCAAGGCCCACTTTAGAAGTTACAACACATTCCTGACACTTCCTGGGTGATTAAGACTAGATAGGTAATAGTTCCTGGGGAAAAGCAAATAATACTGTTCTGCTAAAGGAACTTAGCACTTGGATTACCCCAATGACATTCTCCTCCTTCTTCCATAAGTTTCCATATAGGATAGATAGTACCTTGCTCAGTCATCATTATAGAGACTTCATTCTACAGCATATGAAAACAAATACTGATATTTACATCTAAACAATAGGCAAAAAGTGAGTGACTTTGGAACATTCAATTCTAAATGGAGTGTCTCCATCAAATCCCACCACTCATTGTTCTAGAAACTCTGTGGAAGAGGAAACAGAACAGGTATAAAATCCAGAGGGCAGAGCTTCCTCATCTGTATCAGTAAGACTCTGGCAGAGCCTCTCAGGAGACAGCTATATCAGGCTACTGTCAGCAAGCACTTCTTGGCATCAGCAATAGTGACTGGGTTTGGCGTCTACATAAAGGATGGATCTGCAGGTCAGGCAGCCTCAATGGAGAAGTTAGGGGAAGAATTGAAAGAGCTGAAGGGGTTTGCCACCCCATAGGAGGAAGAACAACAATAGCAACCAACCAGACCCCCCAGAGTTCCCAGAGACTAAAGCAGCAACCAAAGAATAAATGTGGAGGAACCATGGCTCCAGCTGCATATGTAGCAGAAGATGGCCTTGTGGTGCATCAATGGGAGGGGAGGCCCTTGGTTCTGTGAAGTTTCTATGCCCCAGTGTAGGAGAATGCTAAGGTGATGAGGCAGGAGTGGGTAGGTGAGTGGTGGAGAACCCTCACAGAAGAATGGGGGAAGGGGAGGGGATGGGGAGTTGTGGAGAGGAAACTGAGAAGGGAGATAATATTTGAAATGTAAATAAATAAAATAACCAGTAAAAAATTTTTCAAAAAAATCCAGAGGACATGTAAGACACCAGGAAATTATAAAGCCTTCTAAATACACAATTCCGTGACACATATGGATATATAGAGACAGTGGCAGCATCTACGGGGTCCATACAAGTCTGACTAGATGAAGTCCCAGCTCTGAGAAGGGAAGCAGACATATGGACCACTCTCCATCCTGGAAGCTCTCTGCCACTGATTACCCCTTGCAAATGCAAAAATATCTTTCTCCAATAGAGTCTCACTGGAGAAAGAGACCACTACTAAGGGACAGACTCGTGCCTAGTAAATGATTGACAACACCAAATGGAGTCAAGATTGCTAGAGATTATTAGTTTCATAAAGTTTTGTGAGAACATCTTTTTGTACCCTTACAGGTCCTTATATTATGGGTCCCAGTCTTATGTTAAGTGCAGAATGATTGCCCTAAGCATCAGGAATGGTAGAAGGGACAGTGGAGAGTTCACATCTTCACCCACTGATGGAACGCATAGAGAGTACAGAAAACTAAGCAAGGCTTTTGAAACCTCAAAATATTTTCCCAAAAACAATTTTCCTTCAGTAGGCAATATCTCCTATACCAACCCAAACAACATCACCAATTGAAAATGAAGCTTTTTAATGCTGACCAATCTGAGAAGTGTCTCATTTAAGCCACCATATTAGTTAATTGTCTTAGTAATGTTATCATCTAGGTACACCTGAGAATGGAATTTTAATTGCAGAATATCTAGATTGGATTGGCCGGGGCATCATTGTTTTGTTTATTTTTGCTCTAGGAGAGGACCCAGCCACTGAAAGCTATAGCATTTCTGGATCAGTCATTGTCTGTCCTTAAATAAAAGGTAGGTGACCCTGGGTTTATGAGCCCACAATCAACCTTCCTTCATTGTGTCTGAGATTTCTGTGTTTGGCTCATGTTTTGACTTCCCTCAATAATGAAATGTGGCATGTAAATGTGAACCACCTACATCCTTTTCTGCTGTTAAAACCTTAACAAAACAGAATTTAGATGGATTTTTGATTTTCAAACCCTTTCCTGTATATTTAAGAACTTCATATATTCAATCTAACCAAAATTACGGTGGTGAAAATATATAACATAGTTCCTCCCTTAACTGAGGAGACAGTAGCAATTGGCGGTTACTGTGGTAGAAAAACCCATTTTCTTCAGGATGTAGTCAGCCTCAGGCAGGTGGCTCATGTTTCAGTAGCTGTCCTTCACCCACACACATACTAGACAGTGCCAAGAGGACTATGGGTTGAGGTAGAATGGAACTGCCCTGGGGAGTTTCTCAGATAAAACGAAAGGGTGATACTAGGTTTGTGTTGATCAGAATACATTGCATACATGTATTAAACCCTCAGAATAGCGTATTAAACCCTCAAAGAATATTGGATTGGAGATGAAATTCTCTTTGGCAAATTTCTGGTTTTGCATTCTGAGGTTCTGTGTTTGACCCCTAGTTTCATCTAACAGAAGGGAAAAATATTTGACAAATTATTAATTATTCAAGATTGCTGAGGGCCGGCCAGTTTAGGCCTCCCTGAACCTGTGGGAGAAACAGGGTCCTAGTCATGTTGGCAAGGCATCTGCGGAGAAATAATGGCAGACACAACACATGCAAGTGCAGGATCTGAATGTATTTCTCAAAAATGGCATCAGACTTTTACTGTCATTACAAAAGAAAAAAGAAAAATCTAGCAGCTCCGCAGTCAGGGTGTATCTGAGGCCACCTGAGACACACTGGTCTAAAGCAGCCACCTCTTTTGGACAAGTACTGTACCCCCAGGGCTCCAGCAGTCTGGGCGGGGGAGGGGGGTGGGGAGGAGGTGGGGGTGGGGGGTGGGAGGACTGCAGACTGCATGAGGCTCCAAGCTAGAATTTCAAATCTCAAATGTTCTCTGCTGCACAGTCTCACACACATACACACACACACACACACACACACACACACACACACACACACAGACACACACTCCGCTCAAGGTCCTGCTCATCCTTAGTAAAAGGTCCACTATGCTAATCTTCTGGGCTAGCAGAGGCATGTCCCAGGAGGTCTCATTCTTGCTAATTCCTAGGAGTGGCTCAGCTGCCATACATAACTGAGAATGAGGATTCTACTTGACCTTGCCCTGGGATAAACTACTCCCATTCTGTAAGCTTCAATGCCCTACCCCCTCATAATCTCCCTAACAAAGCCAGAGGAAATTAGTTTGAATGTGTAAGATTGCCTAAAAAATTCCAAGCCAGGGTTTGGCTTAGATGTTGGAACATTGGTAAAGGTCAGAGGGCAATGTCCAGTTTTGTTTACCAATAGTAAATCATATCTTGGTGGGCACCTAGCATGCCAGTCCTTCCATTGACCCTTGCAAGGACATATCTGGGCTACCTCTGAGTTAAGGATGGTCAAGGAATGAACTCCAAGAGACTGGCTTCCTTTGAAACTTTTTTGCCTCTGGTCTGTGGCCAAGCTTTTGGGCTTGTCACAAGACTTCATTGGAGTGGGCGTGGCACAAGATCATTTATAAATTGGTTACAGAGTATCAGTTTGAGCAAGCTAAGGTAGCAAAAGTATACAGAGATTCAGTCATATCACCTGCTAAATGCCAGGATACCAGGGATGGAGGACTCTTTAGCTTTATCTCTGTCTACCTTTTCCAGCTTTGTGGAAAGCAGTTATAAAAGCTATTCAAGGTGGCTCCATTCACTAAGAAAGAAATTGATTGCAGCCAAGAGAGCATAATTTATCACAGAGTGAATTGTACAAAGTCCCATAAGGTTAGAAAGAGAGAAAACACATTCAATATGTTTCAAAAGCAAATCAGCCAACCAGAATTTGATAGAGTTGGAGAGAAACACACAACACTGTAACACTGTAGAAGATAATGGATAAACAAACAGTATTTAATGATCCGTGTGCAGGGGAAATTATGACAGATTTGTTTATTAAGAGCTAAGTTCTTAGAGTGAAGAGTATCCATGTGGGGACAGCATATTTATGATTTGGAAGAATGCTGACTGTGCTAGGTTAAGTTTATGTCCAGATGAACCATAAACTTTTTAAACTCTTAAGTCCTTAGAAATGTACTTCGTTTAAAACTTACTGTAGATTTCTATTTATTTATTTATTTATTTATTTATTTATTTTCTCATTTATTTTACTTATTTATTCACAATCATTCTACTTAAGATGTTAGAGTATGTGTTATGATATCAACTCTCCTGACAAAGTCAATAAAATATCTTCAGACTAGAAAGTCATTGTTAAAAAGGTAGTAGATCCTGTCCTGAAAAGTTATGGAATTCTGAGTGCCGGAAAACAGCTTTCCTCAGGACATTAAGCATTAAGGTAAATATGGAGATTAATAAAAATGTTTACATTTAACATGTATTTCTATAAACAACAAATACCTAAAGAAGTTCTATATTATGATTTTTTTGTGTGTCAACTTAACACAAGCTGGAGTTATCACAGAGAGAGGAGCCTCCCTTGAGGAAATGCCTCCATGAGATCCAGCTATAAGGCATTTTTTCAATTAGTGATCAAGTGGGGAGGGCCCATTGTGGGTGGTGTCATCCCTGGGCTGGCAGTCTTGGGTTCTATAAGAAAGCAAGCTGAGCAAGGCAGGGGAAGCAAGACAGTAAGAAACATCCCTCATGGCCTCTGCATCAGCTTCTGCTCTCTGACCTGCTTGAGTTCCAGTCCTAACTTCCTTTGGTTATGGACAGCAATGTGGAAATGTAAGCCAAATAAACCCTTTCCTCCCCAACTTGCTTCTTGGTCATGATGTTTTGTGGAAAAGTAGAAACCTTGACTAAAACAATAGACTTACTCACCATGTTAAGCTATGTGATGCATGTTATACTAACACTTATGTTAGAGAATAAAGGATGACAAAATGTGTGACGTGTTTAAATCACAGACAAAAAGGAAACCAAAAACAGTATCACTAAATCATTAAGCACATTGTTCAGAAGTTGGGTTTTAAGAAATTTCAATTTTATAGTATAAAACTTTTCTTTGTATATGTCTCTTTATATGTGGCCTTGTGATATCTGCAGTTCACTAACAAGGACATTTATTAATTATACCTCAATTATATGACAAAAGAATTCTTAATGCTGTGTAGTTAAATATAAGAAAAATGAACTTAAATGTTGGAAAATAAAATATTGCTTTCCTTTTACTTATGGTCAAAAAAGATATATTAATGATTAAAATTGTTTTTTATAGTCAGTCTTCTAAAGGAATAATGAAAAGAAAAATAAATATAATATAATGAGATATAACAAAACTAAAACATTGCAATAGAATTAAATCAACCTGAATGAAAAGACCTCAAGAAAAAACACAAAATAATAGATGCAAAGACACATTCATTTCCAATATCATAAATCATTAAACTGGAAGCCATCATATATACACAAAAGAGAGCTAAAAAAGTAAAAAACAAGGAAAAAACCCTTAGTATATATGTATACATATATACATATTAATATACATTAGTATATGTATAATAATAAAATGAGAGAAAAAATAAAAAGCCATGCCATGCCATTAAGAGACAAGAAACCTCCAAAGGTGCTGTTGACTTCATTTGCACTTGGCCACCTAATGCTAGGAACTCAGTCTGTTTTTTAAGAGTAGTGTGTTTCCAGGGTGCAACTTCCTTGGAGAAAACTAAATTTTCATCTGCAAGAGGTTATCCATTGGAAACAGTTTCTGTGTTAGGAATGGGAACAAATGTTCACTTCCTCTTTTTATTTCTTAGCGTCCATCTGGTGCAGACTTGTGCAGGCTGTCTACATACTACTTCTGTCTCTGTGAATTTGATGGGCATCAATCCTGATGTATTTAGAAGGCCTTGTTTTCTTTGTGGCCTCCATCTCTTTTAGTTCTCATCCTCTTTCCACCTTCCCATTAGAGTGTTCTCTGAACCTTGAGGTGAGGGATTTGGTGGATACATGCTGTTCATGGAAGAGTTTTCCACGGCCTCTCATTCTCTGCAAACGTAGATCTCTGTATTTGTTTTGAATTGCTGCAGGAGGAAGGAAACTTCTCTGATGACGGCTGAGCAAGGCACATCTCAATGAGTGTATCAGGATGACATTAGCAGATATATTATTGCTCCATTTTTTAGTACATCAATGTTATTAGGCATTTTACCTGGATCCTTGGGCTATTTAATGGCAAGTTCTCAATCATATAAGCAGTGCCAGGTATGGATTTCATCTCATGGAGTGGGGCTTTTGTAAGATCAGATATTGATTGGTTCCTCCAAAAAGTTTACTGCCAGTATTGTATTAATAAATCTTTCAGGAAGGATAACGTAAAGTGAAGGGTTGTAGCTGGGTTGGTATTTTACGTTTCCCTTTTGGAAGTGTACAAAGGACCTTCCTGTAGCAAAGGTGCTAACACATATGCATGAAGGCTATATGGAGGCACTTGCTTGCCTTCTCCACGTTCAATGAACTAGGTAGGTATTGCCTTCAGCAACAGGACCTTGATGTCATTTTGTGGAGAGCAACCTATCATCTTGGCTACAGCATGGGTTATTTCAGGGTTCCCATAAGATCCACTAGGCAACAACTAAATTAGATATAACCTAATCCTTATAATAGAAACTTAAATTGGTGACAAAACAGGTTCTGTTTCCCTCATTATTTGATGGTTTTATTTAGAAAGACTTCATTTATGTATATATTTTAGGAAGCTTTTATTGTGTTAGGTAACGATACTAAACCTCAAATTGCACTTTATCTGTCTATTTCATGTTTCCTCCCTTGTGGCTATCAACCTTCCTCTTCTCTACTTGATACTCCTGATCCCATCCATACTTATCTATTACATTTCCCCTTCCTAGGGATATCTTTTTGGCTTCACTCCTTCCAATCTTTTATTTTATACCTAACTTCTATGGTACTGTGGGTTACAGCTTTTATCATTGACCTGACAGCTAATATCTACATATAAGTGAATACATACAATATTTGTCCTCCAGGGTCTGGTTACGTCACTCAGGATGAGTTTTTATGTTTTTTTTCATTTACATATGAATTTTATGATTTTCATTTTTTAAATGACTGAATAATATTCTATTGTGTAAATGTGCCACATTTACTTTATACATTAATTATTGATGGATATCTAGTTTGTTCATTTTTTCTTATGCTTCTTTAAGCAATTATGAATAGTGCAGAAATAAAAAGACTTAGCAAGTGTCTCTATGGTAAGGTAAACCATTCTTTAATTTGTAGTCTCAAGAGTGTTGCAGCTGGGCCTTAAGATAGAGCTACCCTCATTTTCCTTAGAGACCACAACATTGATGCCCATTATGATTGTAAAAGTTTGAATTTTTCCCATCATTAGATGAGGATCCCTACTTTTCTACATTCTTGCCAGCATTAACTGTAGTTTGTTTTCTTTTTCTTTTTGTTTTATAATATTGATCTTGGCCTTTCTCATGGATATAAGATGAAATCTCAGATGAAGTGGAAATTTTTAGTTTATGAAATTTTAGTTTATAACCATCAGCAGCAGGCAGTAATGTTTATATGTACTGCTCAATAGGCTATAGATCATATATTCTCAATTTCATGACCCTTAATTTGAATACTTGTGCTCTCAAATTTTTTTTTTTGTGCTCTCAAATTTTAATCGAACACACAACAGTTCCTTCTAATCTCTTGAAAAAGCACAACTCACTGGGATTCACACTATTAATTAGGAATTCTTAACATTATACCTCTAAGGCACTCAATATGCTAAGCAATTATTGTCACATTTAAACACTCCTGAGTCACTCAAAAGAGATGGGAGAAACTTATCTGGGCTTCATTTTAATAGATAAAAGTAAACAAGGACAAACCTCTAAAATATCAGGGTATCAGACCATCTGGGTCTGGGAATTTCAATGAAGTAGACAACGAACAAGTCACCTCAGTGATGATAGTGAGAAAAGGCCTGGGAAAATTCTTAAGAAGGGGTTTAAATTACAGGTTAGTTCTACATAATAATAGCAAATGATTCTCTGCTTTTGTTATAGAAAATAGGTTAGTTTCCAGATTACCCAAGGATGTAACTGAGAGCTGCACAGGACAGATGGGATTCCTGAAGAAAAAAAATGAGAGAGAGAAAGAAAAAGGAACAAAACCACCACAGTTTCAGGGACATTTTGTTGAACCCTTTCATAATATGAATAGACCTTCAGCATCACAATGAAGAGTTTAACTAAGAGAAACTGGAACCAGGTCTGCTGTCCAGAAGGAACAAACTTTGAAGGCCTCTTTTTCAATAAAACCCCTGTAATCCATGGAGGGGAAGCCCAGAGTTCTCCACCACAGAAAGATTGTAAGGCATTCCGTGGGGATAGACAAACACATTTCCTAAACTAAATCAGAGTAGTATTCTTCATTTTAGACATTTACTTACCCAAAATTATTAGGGTAATTATAAAAACACACTATCAAATTTGCTGAAGCTTGTAGTGACTCTTTACATTATAAATTTTAATATTAAAACATTTGAATCATTCTTTTGTAATATTTTCATTTGTATAACTATTAATGCAACAAGTATAGGAAGTGATTCTATGAGATATAGATTTATAGTTCACTTATTCAGCAAATATTTCACCAGTATCTATTATTAACTAGACATATGGCAAAGAGGTTTAAAAAATAAATTGATAATGCATTCCTGTGTAGAATGTAAACAAAATTTTTAATATTTCATAATCTGCAAATCTTGTCTGTTCTGTTAGATTTTTATGTTTCATGTGTTTTATATCTGTGGAAGACTACTATATAAAGATCAACCAGTATTTCACAATTGATGAATAGATGCATTGTAATTTTCTATGATTTATGGAACTTGAAAGAATGTCTTAAATGTGAGACTTATTTTACAATTCAGTAATTTTCTCTAAAGTCTTTAGTTTACAGTCTTGTCACTTGATCTTAGCCAAAAGGCTGAGAAGCAATGTGAGCCGTATGTTCACTGAATGGTCTCTATGGGATGTGGAAAGTTTCCTATTTAATTATCTTTGGGTCCCAGTGCTGATAGAGGCTAATACATGGAGAGAGGACACATGCTCTTATTAAGAATAGTATTTGAGGAGCCATATTCCGGAAATTTAGAAATGGAAGTAAACTGGTAATTTATTGCAAGTTAAACAACAACAACAACAACAACAAAATAATCACAAAGACAAAAATGAATGATGTAGGAGATTCTTCACCTCATGGTATCTGGAAACAATGACAAAGGCCTGACAATCAGGTATAACATTCAAAGTCATGCACACAGAAAACTTTTCCTATAGCTCACCATCTCTCTTGATTCCTATCACCTCCCAGAATAGCACCATCAACTGGAAATTACACAGCTTCACTACATCATCATATAAGGACATTATATACATAACAGTTTACTTTGTGTCATCATCAGGGTTTCTATTGCTGGGACAAAAATGCCATGCACAAAGCAACTTTTGAAGGGAAGGGCTTTTGGCTTCTGAAGCACAATTTATCATTAACCATAGCCAGGGCAGGAACTCAAACAGGGCAGGAAGCTGGAGGCAGGAACTGATGCAGAAGCCATGGATGACTGCTGCTTACTGGCTTGCTCAGCTTGCTTTCTTATGGAACCCAGGACCACCAGCCCAGGGATGGCACCACCCACAATGCGCCCCCCCCCCCCCGCCCCGTCACTAGTTGAGAAAATGCCTTACAGCTGGATCTTATGGAGGTATTTCCTTTACTGAAGCGCCTTTCTCTGTGATAGCTCCAGCTTGTGTCAAGTTGCCACATAAAACCAGCCAAGACACTTTGTATTCACTGAAAGAATTTTTTTGTTCAAGGATTCTTTGTAAATTACATTATTCTGCTAATAAGTCTATAGAGTTATAGAGATTTTAGGTTGGTTCCAAGAAGGAAGGGTTAGGGTTAGTATTAGTGTTCTTCCATTACTCAATTTTCACTAGAGTTTGTAATAAAAGAAAAGTTCAAACTGAAAAGAGAACTTGAAATGGCTATATTGCATGACCTTTTTATATTCAGAGGAATTTTTCCATTGTTTTCTGTTTTGTTAAACTTCTTTTGGTTTATTTCAACATCAGTCTAACACGAAGCTATAGTTTATATGCTGTGCCAAAATCATTCATGCCTAATGTAAACAACCTTAAATATCTTAATAAGAAGTGTGCTTATTAACTATCTCTGTTAAAATCTATTCACCATCACTTTAGTAGGTGTTTTCAAGTAAGAAAAACATCCAAACCCTCAAATGATGAGGTAGGATCTGTCATTCATTGTGGGTAGAGATGAAAATCAGAAATTAGTCCAAGTATTATTGAAAACAATACAAAATTTGTTCAAAATATTAAACATAGAAATTGCAGATGATGTAGTTTGCCATACTTGTGAAGCCAAGTCATTTTCCCAAAGAGATACCTGCAGACCCCTCCTCATTGCAACAAATATGTCCAAATACAGCCAAGCTTTCAGTCAACAGGTAAACAGATGAAAGAAATACGGTATAATTTTGCCTTATTATAGTTTCTATTAGCATGATAAAGATCATGATCAAAAGTAATGTGGGAATATTCGACTTCCAGTTAATAGCCTGTCATTGAGGGAAGATAGGGCAGGAACTCAAGCAGGAACCTGGAGGCAGGAATTCAAGGAGAAACCATTGAGGAATTCTATTTACTTTGTTCAACCTGATTTCTATTTTTTTTTTGTATTTATTTTTTTTTATTAGCTATTTTCTTTATTTACATGTAAATTTTTCCTTTCCCAGGTTCCCCTCCAAAAAACAAACAAACAAACAAAAACAACAAGAACAAACCCTTTTTGCCTCCCCCCTCCCCATGCCTGCCACCCCACCCTCTCCTCTTATTGGCCCTGGCATTCCCCTACACTGGGGCACAAAACCTTCACAAGGCCGAGGTCCTTTCCTCCTATTGATGATCGAATTTTCAATCCTCTACTTTACACATGCTACCAGAACATTCAGTCCCACCCTGTATAGTCCTTGGTTGGTGGTTGGGTCCCTGGGAGCTCTGAGGGTACTAGTTAGTAATTGTTGTTCATCCTAAGGGGCTGCAAATCCTTCAGCTCCATAGAACCTTTCTCTAACTCCTTCATTGGGGACCATGTACTCAGTTCAATGAATGGCTGTGAGCCTCTACATCTGTATTAGTCAAGTATTGTCAGAGCCTCTCAGGAGATAGCTATGTGCTTGTCCTTCCTTCAGTCTCTGCTCTACAGTTAATCTCTGCCACTCCTTCTGTGGGTATTTGATTCCTTTTTTTAAGAAGGAATGAAATGTCCACCTTTTGGTCTTTCTTCTTCTTAGGTTTCTTGTGGTTTGTGTTCGTTCTTCCTGTATTCCAAACTTCTGGGCTAATAACCACTTATCAGAGAATGCATACCATGTGTTCAACCTGATTTCTTATAGCTCTAAGGAGCATGGCCCAGTGTTGGCACCACCACAAAGGGATAGGTCCTTCTACCTCAATCAATAATTTACCAATTTCCCTGCAGGATTTACTAAGGCTGAGTCTTATGGAAGCATTATCTAAAGTTGAAATTAAAAACAAGAGGGGAAAGAAGGATTGTAGGATCCAGAGTGGTCAAGGACAAGACAGAACCCACAGCACTAACTATCCTGGCTTCACAGGGGCTCATTGAGACTGAACTGAGAACCCGGGAGCCTGTAAGGTCTGACCTAGACCCGCTGCACATATTGCAGTTGTGTAGCCTGGTCTTCTTGTGGAAATCCAAGAGCAGGAGCAGGGGCTGTCTCTTACTTTCTTGCTTCTTTGTGGCTTCTTTCCTCCTACTGAGACGCTTTGTTCAGTCTTAATATGGAGAGGAGGTGCATATCCTTCCTGCAACTTGATATGCTATGGTTTGTTTGGAGAATTTCCCTTTTCTGAAAAGTAGAGGAAGAAGGAGGAGAAGGAAGACGAGGAGGAGGAGGAGGAGGAGGAGGAGGAGGAGGAGGAGGAGGAGGAGGACGAGGAAGAGGAGGAGGAGGAGGAGGAGAGGGGGGTTGGGCAGAAGGGAGGTTGACTGAAAGAGACAGGAAGGAGGGAGGGAGGAAAAACTGTTGTCAGGATGTAAAAAAAGGGAATGAAGGAAGAAATATATATCACTTACAAAAACAAAAATAAATAACCCTCTCCTACCCATTTTGTCCTCCTCTACCGTTTTCATACACTAAAAAAACTACTTTTCTGCTTGTTATAGAAATCCATTGGTAATTGAGTTCAGGGAAGATCAAAACCTTCAGTGTATACATGAAAATAAATGAAATAGATACACACATACACACATGCACACATACACATACATACACCCACGTACACATACACACACACACACACATACACATATATACACACACATATACATACACACCACACACACAATTTGTGTGGTGTGTGTGTGTGTGTGTGTGTGTGTGTGTGTGTGTGTAAGTGAAGGCTGGACAGTGACAGAAGACAATCCAGCTTCTCCTGGAAACTGCTCTCATCATTTTTATTGCTTTGGATTGGGATGCCTGAAAGCTAGACCTGCATCAGCACGCAGTTTGGGAACTGGTACAACAGGATTTGCAGCTTCGTGGCTTCATGACAGACAATGAGGCACTGGAATGCATTACTATAAATACTGAGAAAGCACCACTTTCTAAGCTCACCCAGCACTGTGTAAGGCTGCTTTGCAATCTAGATGGTGTGGATGCATTGCACTTTCTGCAAAAAATCCATGACTGTAACCTTCAACATCATAAAGAGAAATAATTGTGAGTTTTAGCAACATAGATAATATATAAAAGAAATGCCTGGATTTATGTTACCTTACATTTATCTTCATTTGAAATTTATCTCTTACCCCATATCTCTAGATTGAAGACCCCAAATTATAGTTCTTTATCTTGTCTGAACTAGAATTTTTTAAAACAAAATAGATCTACACATTTTTGTCATTAAATCTCATTTAATATAAACTATACAATTACCACAAAGTGAATACTTTTCAAAACAATTCTAATGGATCACCCCCATTGAGGCATGAGACCACCAACTAACTGCCTTGTCTGGCCTCAGTGGGAGAGGATGCATCTAATCTTGTAGGAAATTGATGCCCCTGGGAAAGTGGATGGTGGTAGGTGATGAGGTAGAGGAGGATGGATGAGTGAGGGAGCACCCTCTCAGAAGCAAAGAGGAGAGGGAATGAGGTGAAGAACTCAGGGAGCAGGGACCACTGGTAAGGAGGACAACATCTGTAATATAAAAAAAAGAAATTATTTTAATAAAAAATTCTAATGAAGTATGGTTTCTATTACTGTATTTATACAACTATAACATATGAAATGCCTTCAGCAATCTTATTCTAGTATATGAAACCTATTTATTAAAATATGATGCTTCAAACATCATATTTTTTTCTTTGATGGCTTTCTGTCTAGGGCATTACTTTACTGGGGTGTGGGGTAAGGTGGAGGTAGGGGTTGTTATATAGTCCTTTATGTTTCTCTTCTATCATCAATACCATAGCAAAATTATAAAGCTATGATAATATGGCTAAAGTGTAGTTATTGAAAATTCATGACTTCTGGCAAGGTACAGTAGGGAAGGACATTTGACCATGCTTCACTGAGTGTATAGGAAAAGAAAATGGACATTTTCCTCCTCTTCCTCCACCAGCCCTCCCCCTCTTTCTCCTCCTTTTCCTCCTCTTCTTCTTCTCCTTTTTATCTTGGAAGGAAGATTACAAAGACAGTGGGGTGGACTTGGGAGTACTTTGAAGTAGATGTTATCAAGGTTCATGATATTAAATTCCCAAATATTCAATAAAAATATTGTGAAAAATTACCAAAAAATGAAGTAAAAATATCTTTCAAAGTTTGCATTGGTTTAGAGTAGCATATCAGCTGTACTAACAATTGTAGAAGTTGTATTATAAATTAATATAATAGATGTAATTCTAGTAATGTTTTGAGAGTTATGTCACAAGATAATATTATGACATTGCATTATGCTAAGCATTTAGCTTTGCCAAATATTTTACTATCAGCAACAGTTTAGATTTGCTAACTTACTTCTGTCTACAATGTTGCTACAACACTGTATTTTTTACAAATTAACAAAAGAAAAATATTGACTTTACTCACTTTTTTCCATTATTAGAAAAGCACATTCCACCGAAATATTTTCAGATTCCAGACTTATCCACTGAGTAATTAAATTATTCATATTATCTTTTGTTAACCTCTTTAGTCTTCTCCCCCAAACAGTACCAATAGCTGATTCAAAGAAAGAAGCATAGTAACTACACATGTTATGATTAAAGTGACATCAATCAGTTGTTTACAGATATATGTCACACAAATAGCATTAGCAACAACCAGAGCCAGTGCAGTGGTTTTTGGGACTATTATCAAAACTCAATTAAAATTGTTACCAAGGCTTGTTTAAACTGTGAGTCTGTACACATACTAATTATTTGCTGTAAGAATTCTCCTCCAGTGCTTTGAGGAAACTAACTAGGCTGAACATGCACAAGATAAACATTGACAGATGAAAACATGTGAGAGAAAAAACTCTACTGATGTTGCCAGTTAATCGTAGCCAGGTGATATTTTTCTGTTTGATAAGAACCTGCCCCTGTGGACACATTCCAGAGGGTTCAGCTGCTATGCAATGTTTACCTCTTTTGACTTCCTTTTTTTTTTATTACATTTAATTTGTTTTTACAGTCCCATCATTACCTCTCTCTCGGTCTGCCTTCCCACAGCTCCTCATCCCATTCATTCACCTCTTGTCTCCATGAAGATGTCGCTTACACCATACCCCAACCCCTGTCTGGCCTCCCCATTCCCTGGGGCCTTAAGTCTCTTGAGGCTTAGGTGCCTCTTCTCTCACTGAGGCCAGACCAGGCAATCATCTGATGTTTATGTGTCCAGAGCCTTGGACCAACTAATGTATGCTACCTGATTGGTGGCTCAGTGTCTGAGAGATCTCAAGGGTTGGTGTTAGTTGAGACTTCTGGTCTTCCTATGGGAGAGCCCACCTCTTCCATCCTTTGCCTAATTAAACTACATGGAGCCCTCTTCTTCAGTCCCCTGTTTGGGTGCAAGTATCTGTTTCTGTCTCAGTCAGCTACTTGTTGGGTCTCTCAAAGGACAGACAAGCTAGGCTAGGTGTGTGAGGTAGGGGACCCTCTAGAATGTACTAGAGACCTGAGAAATGAGAGAATCTCAGGACTCAAAGAAAGAGACCTCAGATGTAATGCCCAACAATGGGGAGAGGGAACTTGGAGAGTCCACTTCCAGTAGAAAGTCAGGGCATCAAGTGGAAGGATGGGGTTGCCATTTTGGATAGAGTCAAGCATGGATCATGCTTTTAACGTACAGTCAAAAATTCTGACCCAGAATTGTTACTGTATAAAACAACTGCAGGAACAAATACGGAGAATAGTCTGAGGGAAAGGAGGTCCAGTGACCTGCATGAATGAATTGGGATCCATCTCAAGAGGAGGCTCCAAGCCCTGACACTATAGATTTGCATTTTTAAGAGGCTAATCTACTGTCAGTTAATTCTATCAACAATGCTCCTCTTATGCTTCTAAGTTCAGCTTTTAACTTTTCACCACAAAGCATATTTCCTCTTAATTATCATATAGCAGTAATATTAGTTGTATTTTCTTAGGTTTTTCTCCTAATTTAAAAGTTACAGTCTATGACAACATTTGTAATCAGTGTTGATGACTTTGACAATGATAAGGTTAAGTAAGGCTAAATTAAGATTTTTCATAGCCATACAAAAATTTAGAATTTTATCTAGACTACATCAGGGAACAACTTTCTATGTTCTCTTTCCAGTTCTGTTAATGACCTCATTTAATTTTCTAGTAACAGTTATATTTAGAAAAAAATCACCAGCATAAGCACATTTGATCCTACACTTGCTACAGATGGAGAGACGGGACCTAACAAGTCATTTGTGTCATCCATCAATATGGCTCCACTGTGCTCCTTCAGCTTTCACTATAGGGGCTGAACCAAAGACTTTTTGATTGATTCCATTTGTTATCATTGCCGAAAGCCAAGGACACTGTAAGTCAGAGAGAATTAGACCTGAGGGGATATTTTTGGTAGAGTCAAGCATGGATCATGCATTTAATTTACTTCAGTGTCAGTAAAGTATTCATTGGTAAATTTGGTAGAGATTTTTGCACTCTTTATTGAGATTTTACATGGAGTTTTATAAAATGTACATTTCATAAACCACCTTGATAGTCATAACTCAGATATATAGGGAAGAAATGTTCTAAACTATTCAGACTTAAATTTTCAAAACATCAATAGAAGCATTGAAATGACTCAGCCTTATTGTACATGGTTAGGTGTTATGTGAGATTAATCTTTAAGTATATGGGAAAAGAATTTAGGCCAGTATTTAAATCTAAATTAATAACAATGTATTTGAACAGTCTTCCATATCTAAATGAATTGTGTCATGTTTCTCCATAAGTATTTTAGGGTACAAATCAATCATTATACTGATACTGTTACATTCTAAAATGGGAAAAAAATATAATGTATCTCTAAAACTATTACCTTGAATCAACTTAGTAAATTTTGATGTTATTATTACTTTCAAAACATAGGAATATTCATATTTTATAAAAAGTATTTTATACCAATAAAGATAAAGTATCCTGCGAAGGATTGATGCTATCAAGTTAGGGAATTTCTTTCAAACACATCTTTATGTCTTTTTGTAAAGTTTAAAAAGAATATGTTATATCACATATTGTTATTTACATAATTGCAGAGTTTTATCTCTATAGTTAAGAGTTATAAGTAGGGGCTGGAGAGATGGCTCAGCGGGTAAGAGTACTGACTGTTCTTCCAGAGGTCCTGAGTTCAAATCCTAGCAACCACATGGTGGCTCACAACCATCTGTAATGAGATCTGATGCCCTCTTCTGGTGTGTCTGAAGACAGTGTACTTACAAATAATAAATAAATAAATCTTTAAAAAAAGAGTTATAAGTAAATTGACAGTTTCTAAAATAGTATATCAAGTATGCATTAACTTGATCTAAGACCCTTCTGTCTTCTATAACATCACTTGAAGAAATGAAAAAGTAAAAATCCACTAAAAAAGTAAAACAATTTTAAAGTAAGTTGACTCAATATAAAATCATACACACACACACACACACACACACACAAACATATATGCATAATACATAGTTGTTTTATTTTGAAAACCTGTGTTGAAAGAAGACTGTCAGATACATATAACTTACTATGATTTATTAATGTGCATAAGATAAAAATCAGCTGATAAAAAAATCAGTGTCCATGGCAGTTACAGAAACACATAGGTGATCTTTACCATCCCTAGTTTCCTCCAAATACAATCCCAGGTCTAATTTCCAGCTCTGCAGTAGACCACCTTGTGTGGCTTCTACTTCTTTCATTTCCAGAGGTTCACAAAGATCCTAGTGACACACTCTGCCTGCCTTCTTCATGTGGACTGCCTTCAGGCCTACTCAACACCTTCTATCCCATCCATATTTTAAATGTCTGCTCCCAGTACCTAGAAACACATTCTACTGGGACCACCAGTGTGCAAACCCGGCAAGATTTCAGAAGCATTTCCTATAGGAAACCCATTTCTACCACATTCTTCAAAGAAACAGAGAGGGTGACATGAAACAGAAGACCCGCCCAACAAAGACATCAGCATCTAGAATTATAGTAATCTCTAATCATGATACATGGATGCATGCATAAAAACAAAATCAGTTATAGCCAGGACATGATGTTCCTAGTATTGCACAGCAAGTCTGCCATGGTAGGTCCTAAAAGTCAAAAAAAAAAAAAAAATGACTGAATCGTAAAACAAAGACTTCAAAATAGCTATTACAAAAATATTAGAGGTCCTTAAAAAGGATAGGAATAAAGTAATAGACTTCACTAATAAAGTCTATGAAAACAAACACACAGTGGAATGCAATGGAGAGAACAGTTCAAGACTTAAAAATGGAGGTAGAATCAAGAAAAAATACAAACTGAAAAAAAGGACAGAATTAAAAATATTAGGAAATTAAACAAGAACTTCTAAGTCAAGACTAACTAACAGAAGACATAAGTTATAAGGGAGAATCTTCGGCAATGAAGACATGATAGAAGAGATAGATATCTTAGTTAAAGAAATAAATAAATCTTAAAAACATTCCAGCCACAAAACACCTGGGCAATCTTAGAAACTATAAAAAAGCAAAATATATGAACAATGTGAGCAGAGGAATGAGAAAGAACCCAGAAAAAGCCTAACAACATATTATCAAAAATAATACAAGAAAATTTCTTTTACCTAGAAAAAGGAGGTGTCTTTCAAGGCATAAGCATAAGGACAACACATAGACTGTAACAGAAAAGAAATTACTCTCACACATAGCAGTCAAAGCATCAAACAAACAGAACAAAGAGAGACTATTAAAAGCATTGAGAGGAAAAGACCAAAGAAGTTATACAGCAGAACTATTAGAATAACAACTGACTTCTCAAAGAAAAATAAGAGTCAGAAGGAGCTGGACAAACATTACACAAAACTCTCAGTGAACATAAATCTGCTCAGCCTGTTATACCCAACAAAACTGTCAGTAAAATAGATGGAGAATGAAAGACACTCCTTTCATAAAACTAAATTTTAGTAGCTTCTATTTACAAATCCTGCATTCTAGATGGTACTAGAAGGAATATCTCAACCAGAAGAAGATAACTCCAGCTAGAAAAATAAAAAAAGCAAAAGATGACAACCAAATAAGCAAATAAACAAAAAACAAACAAACACACCCAAAGGAAGGAATGACCTTAGACCAGTAAATCAAAAGAGGGGCCATAACTAAAAACACGACAGCAGCAAAACAACCGGGACCCAAAAAGGCTGCTCTCACATACATAATGAACATAAAGTTACAGACCAACAGAATGGATGGAAGACTGCAGCAATCCTTTTGACGTAAGTAAAAAACAGTTTACTGTAATAGACAGATATTGCACCAGGGGAAAGGCTAGAAAAACATATTTCAAGCAAATGAACCTGAGAGAGAAGCTGTTTTATTCATTTAAAAAAGTGACAAGATATACTTCAAAGCTAATCGCAACAGATAGGGATGGATGCTACATTGTCATCAGTGAAAAACCCACCAAGAGTACCTTTATTCCATTTTTCTATTGTTGATCTTAGAGCATAAGCCATTGGTGATCTGTTCAGGAAATTTTCCCCTGTGCCCATGTGTTCAAGGTTCTTCCCCACTTTCTCTTCTATTAGTCTCAATATACCTGATTTTACGTGGAGGTCCTTGATCCACTTGGACTTGGGCTTTGTAGAAGGAGATAAGAATGGGTTGATTTGCAATCTTCTATATGTTGACCACAAGTTGAACCTGAAAAATTCATTGAAAATGTTATGTTTTTTACACTGTATAGTTTTAGCTCCTTTGTCAAAGATCAAGTGGCCAAAGGTGTGTGGGTTCATTTCTGAGTCTTCAAGCCTATTCCATTGATCTTTCTGTCTGCTTCTGTAAAACTACCATATAGTTTTTATTACTATTGCTCTGTAATACAGCTTGATGTTAGGGATGGTGATTCCCCCAGAAGTTATTTTATTGTTAAAAATAATTTTCACTATCATGGGTTTTTTGGATTCCAAATGAATCGGCAAATTCCTCTTTCTTATTCTGGCAATGTTGTGGAGAAAGAGGAACACTCCTTCATTACTGGTGGGACTGCAAGCTGGTACAACCACTCTGGGAATCAGTTTGGCAGTTCCTCTGAAAATTGGACATAGTACTACCAGAGGACCCAGCTATACCACTCCTGGGCATATACCCAGAAGATGCTCCAACATGTAATAAAGACACGTGCTCCACCATGTTCATAGCAGCCTTATTTATAATAGCCAGAAACTGGAAACAACCCAGATGTCCCTCAACAGAGGAATGGATACAGAAAATGTGGTACATCTACACAATGGAGTACTACTCAGCTATTAAAAACAATGAATTTATGAAATTCTTAGGGAAATGGATGGATCTGGAGAATATCATCCTGAGTGAGGTAACCCAATCACAAAAGAACACACATGGTATGCATTCTCTGATAAGTAGATGTTAGTCCAGAAGCTCAGAATACCCAAAATACAATCACCAAATCACAAGAAACTCAATAAGAAGGAAGACCAAAATGTGGATAATTTGTTCCTTCTTAAAAGGAGGAACAAAATACCCATGGAAGGAGTGGCAGAGACAAACTATGGAGCAGAGAATGAAGGAAGAACAATCCAGAGACTGCTACACTTGAGAATCCTTCCCATATTCAATCACCCAACCCAGACACTATTGTGGATGCCAGTAAGTACTGGCTGACAGGAGCCTGATATAGCTGTCTCCTGAGAGGCTTTGACAGTGCCCAACTAATACAAAAGTAGAGGCTCATAGCCATCCATTGACTGAGCACAGCATCCCCAGTGGAAGAGCTAGAGAAAGGACTCAAGGTCCTGAAGGGTTTGCAGCCCCTTAGGATGAACAAAAATATGAACTGACCAGTACTCTCAGAACTCCCAGGAACTAAACCACCAACCAATTGGTACACATGGAGGGACTCATGACTCCAGCTGTGTATGTATAGCAGAGGATGGCATAACTGATCATCAATGGGAAGAGACCCTTGGTCCTGTGAAAGTTCTATTCCCCAGTGTAGGGGGATGCCAGGGCCAGGATGTGGGAGAGTTTGTGTTAGTGAGCAGGGGGAGGGAGGAACAGAGTTTTTTTTATTTTATTCTTTTTTTTCCCCGGAATGGAAACCAGGAAAGGAGATATCATATGACATGTAAATAACGAAAATATCTAATAACAATAAAAAAAGAATTGAGTTGGAATTTTGTTGGGGATCGCATTGAATCTGTCTATGGGACAAAATGGCAACCAACAGATTGGGAAAGACCTTTACCAATCTTACATCCATTAAAGGCCTAATATCCAATATATAGAAAGAACTAAACATGGTGGGACTGAATGTTTTGGCAGCATGTGTATAGTAGAGGATTGCAAATTCGATCATCAGGCCTCGGCCTTGTGAAAGTTTTGTGCCCCAGTGTAGGGGAATGCCAGGGCCAATAAGTGGGAGAGGGTGGGGTGGCAGACATTGGGAGGGAGGAGGCAACAGGGGTTTGTTCTTGTTGTTTTTGTTTGTTTGTTTGTTTGTTTGTTTGTTTTTGGAGGGGAAACTGGGAAAGGAGAAATTTACATGTAAATAAAGAAAATAATAAAAAAAAGAAAGCACCAAAAAAAAAAAAAAAAAAAAAAAGAACTCAAGGAGTTAGACACCAGAGAATCAAACACCCTATGAAAAATGGAGTACAGAGTTATATAAAGAATTCTCAACAGAAAACTCAAATGCGGGAGAAGTACCTAAAAAATGTTCAACATCCCTAGTCATCAGGAAAATGCAAATCAAAAAGACACTGAGACACTTCACACCAGTCAGAATGGCTAGGATCAAACACTCAGATGAGAGCAGATACTGGTGAGGATGTGGAGAAAAAGGAAAACTCCTCTATTGGTGGGATTGCAAGCTGGAATAACAACTCTGGAAATCAGTCTGAAGGACTCTCAGAAAATTGGGCATAGTATTATCTGAGGACCCAGCTATGACACTCCTGGGCATACCCAAAAGATGCACCACCGTATAACAAGGACACACTCTACTATGTTCTTATCAGCCTTATTTATAATATCCAGAAGCTGGAAAGAACCAAGACGGCCCTCAACAGAGGAACGGTACAGAAAATGTAGTACATTTACACAATGGAGTACTAGTCAGCTATTAAAAATTATGACTTCATGAAATTTGCAGTCAAATGGATGGAACTAGAAAATATCATCCTGAGTGAGGTAACCTAACCAGAAAAGAACACACGTGGTATGCACTCACTGATAAATGCATATTAGCCCCAAAGCTTGGAATACCCAAGATACAATTCACAGATCAATGAAGCTCAAGAGGAAAGAAGAACAAAGTGTGGATACTTTGGTCCTTCTTAGAAGCGGGATCAAAATACTTATGGGAGGAGATACAAAGACAAAGTGTGGAGCAGAGTCTGAAGGAAAGGCCATCCAGGGACTGCCCTTCCTGGGGATTTATCCCATATTCAGTTACCAAATTCAGACACTATGGCAGATGCCAAGAAAAGCTTACTGACAGGAGCCTGATATAGCTGTCCCCTGAGAGGATCGGCCAGAGTCTGATAAATACAAAGGTGGATGCTCATAGCCAACCACTTGACTGAGCATGGGGTCCACAATGGAGGAGCTAGAGGAAGGACTGAAGGAGCTGAAGGGGTTTGCAACCCCATAGGAGGAACAACAATATCAACCAGCTAGACCCCCTATAGCTCCCAGGGACTAAACCACCAACCAAAGAGTATACACGAAGGGACCCGTATCTCCAGTTGCATATGTAGCAGAGGATGTCCAGTTTCAAGGGGAGGAGAAGCCCTTGGTCTTGGGAAGGCTCGATGCCACAGTGTAGAGGAATTCCAGGGTAGAGAGGCAGGAGTGGGTGGATGGGTGGGGGAAGCACCGTCATAGAATTTGGGGAGGGGGCATTGGATAGGGTGAATACTTTAAACTTTCTTAGAATGGGGAACAAAATACCCATGGAAAGAGTTGCAGAGACAAACTAAGGAGCAAAGACTGAAGGAAGGACAATCCAGAAACTGCCCCACCTGGGGATCCTTCAGATATACAATCACCAAACCCAGACACCTTTGTAGATGCCAGTAAGTGCTGGCTGACAGGAGCCTGATATAGCTGTCACCTGAGAGGCTCTGTCAGTGCCCAACTAATACAGAAATAGAGCCTCACAACCATCCATTGGACTGAGCAACGGGTCCCCAATGGAGGAGCTAGAGAAAGGACTCAAGGAGGTGAAGGGATTTGCAGCCACATAGGAGAAACATTATGAAAACAAATAGTCTTAAATGTAGGCCACAGGCTCAGTGAAAGTTTTCCAATACAAAATTAATACAATAGTACTTTTGACACTTGTAAGTTCTTGTCTCATAATTTTGTGTCAAAATTCTTTATTAACCTTATAGATGAGTTGCATATATATTATGGTTTTTAGTTTTGTGCTTTTACGGGATTTGTGTGTGTCCAATCATCTGTGTTTTTGAATGCATGTGTGTTTCTAGTACTTTTTTGCTTGTTGTTTTTTTTTTCCCTATTCTAATTTCATTTGTTATCCCTTTTCTTTTGATGCCTGTTTATTTTCTAAAGAAAAAGGGAGTTTGGATCCTGACAGAAAGGAAAGGAAGATTGGGAGAAACTGGGAGGAATTTAGGGAAGGAAACCCATAGTATATAAGGAAAGAAACATTATTTTTCCTAACATAGGATTTTTATTGATTATTTGGCAATTCTATACTATGCACCCAAGGTACACTAACTATCCTTCTTCCCAGGTCTACTTCCTCATTGTTGTGCCCTCCGGTATCCTGGAAATCAGAACATTGCCCATATACTCATGTTCCTCCTAGCCAGAATTCCTTAAGGATAACTGAGTCCTTTTCCATCCTTGGCCAGAAGACATCAACTCCGAAGAACTACATTTCAGCATCCTTTATCACAATTTTTAGGACTCTCCTCAACAGTTTTCGGTCTAGACCATTTTTCTTTGAGGGGTTATGTAGTTAGGGGGTGTTGCTGCTGAAGTCTTTAGTGTCTCTCATTCTCAATTAGGAGTCTGCAGTTATCAATACTATAGCAAGAGAAGTTTCCTTACTTACAACATCCAGCAGCAGCTCAAATCATGAACTTCCACATGATTTCCCATGGATCCAAGGGCCACAGATCTCCTTATAGCTTCCTTAGGCAGAAAGGACCATGGTCATCTGCACAGCCACATCACTGATCAAACACTTCAATGTAGCCTCTGGTGGCAGCAAACTCCATACTCATTGACGTCGTCTCTCATGGAAGCCCTGATCATAGATATCAACATGGTCTCAGGTAGCTTCATGGACCATGAATATCAATGAGGCCACTGGTTTGGGTTGCCCCCAGAGGCAATGTTGATTTCTTTCTGAGCTATGTGCACACTGAAAAGTAATCTATCTTTAATACTATAGGAAACAATTTTGATATAACCATATTTATAATTGTAGTTTTAATTTATCTCCTCCAAAGACAAGTAGTGTAATTTAGGAATGCATAGGCTGAAGGTAAGAAGTGAGGGGTAACCAGGTGGTGGTGTACATCTTTAATTCCAGCACTCAGAGGCAAGTAGGATCTCTTATGAGTTGAAAGATCTTCTGTTCTACAGAGCAAGTTCCAGACAGCCAGGGATATACAGAGAACCCCTGCCAGAAAAATAAAACAATACAAATAACCAAACAATGCCCCAAACAAACAAACAACAACAACCAAAACAAAGCAAAAAAAATTTTATTAGATATTTTCTTTATTTACATGTCATATGATATCTCCTTTCCCAGTTTCCTCTCCGAAAAATAAAATAAAATAAAATAAAATAAAATAAAACACAAGAACAAACAACCCAAGTAAGCTGCAATGACTTTAAGAGATTTTATTCATAGGACCCTTGCTTTGCATCAGGTGAGGACACAGCAACAGGCAACAACTTTAGAAGCAGGAAGGAAACCCTTTTCAGGAGCTAAACATGACTGAGCCTTTCTTTGAACATCTCAAGCTGGACAGCAAGAAGTTATTCTCTATATGATACTTTGTCATAGTGGCATAAAGACAGGAAAAATAAGACAACAACACCAACAAAACCCAAAACAACACAAAACAAAATTAAAAAAAACTTGACTTATCTGAATTTTTTTTTCCATAGCGTTGTCTCTCAGTATCTTTTGTATCTTTTGCCATGTCTTGCAACTATTCTACACTGGGTTTTGATGGAGTTGCTGCTACCCACAGATAATGGCAATACCATGCAGTGAGGTGACTTTACTGCATGTTGTGAACACCACTATTTTACATACATATCTGAAACTTTGGGCTGTTTATTTTTCATGAAGGCAAGAAGATATAATAAAAATATCCCTACTCTCTTTTCATAAATTAAATAGGAGTTTTTAAACTTATAAGCAGAAGGTATGTCACAGTTTTATGATTATGGTAATGTTTTGGTATGTTAAATTTATTCAGTATATTAAAAACTTCATTTTTGTCAAATTATATAATTTTATAATATATTATAATATACATAATTACAATAATAGTTGTAAATTTGTAGCATTAAAAATGTAGGTATTGAGGAAAGTTCTTTTGATGCTCTAAGAAGCTTACTTTGTTTTTAATGGTAAATTGTTGTTGACCCCAGAAAATTAGTTCTTAGCTTTGGACTAGAATTTGACCTAAAATATATGTTTGGCTCTTATCCTGCAGAATCCCTCTTCCCATAAGAAACCGTTCTTTAATTCAGTTTTCAGGCAAATCTATGTTTAGCTCTGATAGCAAACAGCTAAACAAATAATTTCCTGAAATCTAGAAATTACACATGATGAAACTGATAGTAGAAATTTCATTTTCTACATGTGATAAGAAGGCAAGAGCAATGTTTGGCAAATGAAATTGTTGTATCTTTTATTTAGGAACTAGTTGACAAGATATATTTTATTCTGACAGCAGAGCCAAACAAAACTGGATTGAAAGTCAGTGGCTTTTAATAGCTGTTGACAGCTGGACACTGAAATAAATTGTTCTAGTTTTACATTCTCAAAAATGATCACGAATTCAGTTTGATGGTAACCTTGAATTTCTCCTTTATTGAAAGCATGTGGTAGTAAACAAATTTACTGAAATAAATGTTCAGTAATTTCCCTACCCACCACACTGGATGCATCCTTTTTGTAGTACTTTCTATTTATTTTATTAAATTATTTTATTTATTTACATTCCAAATGTTGCCCCCTTTCCAGGTCCCTTTCCCCCTGAGTCCTTTACCCCATCCTACATCCTGTTTGTTACTGAAAGGGTTCTACTTCACCCACCCACCCCCTTACTACCTCCCTCACCACCTTAGCCCCTCAATCATCCCTCTTCCCTGGAACATCAAATTTCTACAGAATTAAGCAAATTCTCTCTCACTGGGACCAGACAAGGCAGTCCTGTACTACATATGTGCTAGGGGCCACAGACCAGCCCATGTAAGCTCCTTGGTTGGTGGCTTAGTCTCTGGGAGCTCTGAGGGCTCTAGTTAGTTGATACTGTTGGGCTTCCTCTCCATTTGCTTCAGTGATTAGTTCATTCTGTTTAGCACTTTCAATATGTTAAGACACTGACGTATTTATACTAAAGAAAAGTAGGATTCTTTTCTCTAGATTGGACCAGTGCTACTTCTAATGGGTTTCTGATAAGTTAAGCATGTTCTATTTGTGCTATGTGAAGAGTGTTTAACAACCACTTATAGCAAATGAAGAAGCTGAACATTTATTTTTATGCAAGGAAATAGTATTTTTATAGAATTCAGTCGACAGCTTTGATAAACACTTACTTACTTTTTATTTATTTATTTGTTTATTTATTTATGTGTATGTACCTGAATACACATAAACATGGGCATGTAAACCATAAATATACAAGAACACATGGAAGCTTAAATAGGGCACTAGGTATATCCTGGAATTGTTGTAACTACAGTTGACATCATTTGGTGCTGCAAAATGAACCCAGATTTCAATGAACAAGAGGGATCAAGATCTGCTGAGCAATTTTAGAAGCCTCGCAGATCTTTAAGGAAGTCGTGTCACCATCAGCAAGTGGGACATTTTGGCAGGAAGTAGGTCAACGGGAGTTGCAACTTGAAGATCCTAGTACAATGTTACTCCTAATACCCATATTTTTTCTTACTTCCCAGAAATTTAACAAACTATGTAGTAAGTGAACACTACCATGGTCAATACAATAGGACCTATGCCTTCTATAGCTTGAACCTATGCTGCTTTGAGACATAAAGATATACTTGTACATATTTGTTTAAAGAGATGAAAAGTAACTCATAACCCTATATGATCTAAAGTGAACTAAAAAAATAACATGTAGAAGAGTTGAAGTTATATATTTTCTTAAAAGTAATTTTAGGTCAAAGATTAAATGCAAACCAATGAGTTGTTCTTGACACCTTTAATTCACTCTTACCTGAAGTTATTTTATTTATGGTTCACTAATACAAGATAAAATACCTGAATTACAGAAAACACATAGAGAAATTCTAATGCACAAACATGGCTGCTCTGGCAAGGGACATCATTTCCAAAAAATGTCTTGATCTATATGTTCTAGCAAAAATGCAGATATGCCCTAGATTACAATATTATCTGCCCAAAATACAGACAAACCTTTCATATACACCCTGATAAAGAAGGAAAGGTTAGTTTGTAGAAGGAAACAGCCATGCTTATAAATAATATATAATTGAGGAGCAGACAAAGTGATGAGAGGTATGACAGAATTAGTCAGAGATAGGTTATGCCCAACTCACATGAAAACAGAAAGTATGGTGAGACTACTTAGAGCAGCAAGAGAGAAAAAAATGTATGTGGTGTACAGTGTCTTGTGTGTGGTGTATTGTGTATGTGAAGGACAGTTTTACAGAGACAGGTAGCAGAGAGAACACGCTAGTCACAGGTTAAGGCAGAACAAGCCACAGAATGAGATTAGAACATACTGCCAGTTAGTATCAGGCCAAGCAGAGCAACTCAGTATGAAGCCTAGAGAAGCTGGATTGCGTCAGTCAGCTTGGAAGATTAGATTGTACGGAAGCTATCAACTTCCAGGCCTAGGTCTAGGGATAATTGGAACAGGGAAAGAAAGGCTCTGGGCTCAGACTAAACCTTGCATTGCACAGCTTGGATGGGGCTGTCATCCCATCCTATCATCTGAGGAAATAAAAGGGACATGAACAAATAAAAGCAACATTACAAAAATATTGATAAAAGAAAATATAAGGTAAATAAGATAATGTTTGGAAGGCTGCAATGGTATGATTCTGATCTTTCTTGGGGTGAGGGAGACACAAATACAATCTATGGTTGCAAACAGGTAGTCTACAAGGAATTTTTTAATGATATTTAATGTAACTGATGATATTTCTGTTTAAAAATCCAAACATTAAATATTTTCAATATTGAAGGCCAGAGAGATTCTATTACAAATACAAACTCCTTGGTTAATATAAAAGCAACCACTGACAATGTAACAAAGAAAGGTCACAGCTATATTTAATCATGTCTTTCTATAATAATATAACTTTATATTATAAAAATTCACATGCAGATTTTTGCCAATGACAGGAAGTTTTGTTAAACTTCATTACAGACTCTTATAAATGATTTTACTTGACCATACAAAAATAACACCCATTATTTCTGGATTGAATTTACAATGTACTCTTCTCTTCAAATACAGGAAAATAAAGCACATCTAGACCATCTAATTATGCAATTCAATTCCTCCAACTGTAGTGACTTTCTTAATGTTGGTCACATTTAGAAATATGAATTTCCTCTAGGTTGTGCAATAAGAAGTGAAAATAAAAACTAACTTTGAAATATTCAGCCCATTTCCCACCACCATCAATAAAAATAATTTCATGAAATTTTGCATGAATTAGCAATGGATATGGAGAAGAAATGAGACTAATTTTTATAGTTGTTAAAGTTAAAATTCTAAAATGCTTTTTAAAAGATTTAGTTCTGAATTTTGCATTTAATTATATGAAGTATTACAAAGATAAAAACTACTTATGATGTTAGAAGATCAGATATATTGAACACAGATTCATATTGAATTGAGTATGAGATATTTATTGAGAGTTTTTGCATATTGAAGCATAGAAAATAAAAATGGGTCAATTCTGGAAGCCAAAACTCAGAAAAAAAATACTTATACCTCAGAATAAAAATTAGACATGTTAATAAGGTTGGAAGGAGTAACATATTGAAATTTGTATCAAAAAATGTATTTGGATAAATATAAGGCATATAAAATTTGTCACACAAGCTGCAAGTTTATCTTAGTCCAACACCATGATTTAAGAAAGGAATAAATTTGGGTATTTTAATACAAAAAAATTTCAGTCATTGAAACTAATTTTGGGAAGAACTTAAGTTCAAACCTAGAGAAAAGGAGAGAACTCAACAGTGACATCTGTAGTCTTTTTTTTTTTAACTTTTATTGCATTATGATGAGAACAATTGCATGATTTCAATTTGTCTGAGTTTGTTAACATTTAAAAACATATTTTAAATAAATAGAATTAAATCACATTCTTGTTTCCCTTTTGTACCCCAACTCCTCCCAGAGACCCCCTCTTCAATACCTACAATATCTTTTTTTGTCATATTCCTTAAAATTTATAAAATATTATAACAATAAAAATGAGTATTATAAAAGTTGTTTGATATAAAACAATCAATTTAACAGTGTTATGTAGATGCTTGTCTACAGCAATACTGCAAATACATACATTTTTCTCAGTATAAATTTCAAATAACTCCAAACATATTAACTGTATGTTTCAAAATAATACATCATTACTAGTATTTTCTTTTTTTATTAGATATTTTCTTTATTTACATGTAAATTTTCCCTTTCCCAGGTTCCCCTCCAAAAAACAAACAAACAAACAAAAACAACAAGAACAAACCCCTTTTGCCTCCCCCCTCCCCATGCCTGCCACCCCACCCTCTCCCACTTATTGGCCCTGGCATTCCCCTATACTGGGGCACAAAACCTTCACAAGGCCAACATCTGTAGTCTTAATTCAAAGACAGAGTGGCTGCAACTGAAAGGCAGAGGATGAATGCAAGACTGAACAGCATGAAGCAAGACTCCACGAATTCCTCCACCTTCACTCCTGTCCTCTGCATTCAATGAAGAGGTTTAAGCAAACAAAGTATGGGCACTCCTCAGAGCTGAGCAATAGTGCTTGTTATATCATATGTCAATAAAGTGAAAATGGTGACCATTATTCCCCTGCTTCATTCAGGCTCTGAGATAGCCAAGGTTGTGATTTTTACATACTAAAGAAGAAATTACTGTATCATCCCGTGGAGAAAGTGACCACTCAGAATGGGTCTACCAGAACTGACATTTGCACATTCTTCAAAGGTATCCTAGTTAGAATTTTCATTGGTATGAAGAGACATCATGACCAAGGCAACTCTTATAAAGCAAAAATACTTAATTCGGACTAGATTAGAGTTTTAAAAGTTGAGTCCAGTTACCACGATGACAGCCTGAAGATACACTTGATCCTGGGGAAACCAAGAATTGTACATCTTGATCAGAAGACAGACAGTAGAGAACTGATCCGGGCCAGACTTAAGCATATGTGAGACCTAAAAGCCTGCCCCACAAGTGACAAACCACCTCCAACAAGCCCATGTCTACTTCAACAAGGACATACCTCCTAATAGAATCAATCCCTGTGGACCAAGCCTTCGAACACACGAGTTTATGAGTTCTAAACTTATTCAAATTACTATAAAGAGATTGCCAGTATGCTTGCCCAATACTTGTAGAAGCAAATATGTCTTAATGTACACCGACTTTCTTTACATTTTAGTCAAATGCTTTATTGATTTACCTCTTGCATTCCTGAAATTCAGTATTGAAACAGGAATAGATTGTGAGTCTGATAATGACAATTTTCTTGTTTATGGTTATCATTCTTTGGCTGTGGCTTTCATGGAGTAGACAACCATGTAAGTCTCCGGAATGTGGTAAGAACTCTAAGCCTATGCTGATAAGGCAACAGTAAAGAGTGCTTGTTAGTCTTGCAGAGTTCCTAGCACGCAGATGGTGGCTCACAACTGTCAGACACAATAGTAACAAGGTATCCTCTGGCCTATGAAGGCCTAAGGCAGATGTGTGAAATGCCACATGTATATACACTCAGGCAAAACACTCATACATACCAAGATAATAAAATAAAATAAAATAAAATAAAATAAAATAAAATAAAAACAATGCTTTTAGGAGGAACACTAGGCTCATTCATGATGATCCATAAATTTAATAATTCAGACATCATCGCTGCTGCTGCTGCTATCATGTATTCAGTCTCCTACAAAGATTTAACTGGAAAGACATGAAGTTCTGGGGATAATAACCATAAGATTAATAGATTTCACTAGTACACTCAACTTTATTGATTCAAAATCACTGGGGAGGGCTGGAGAGATGGCTAGCCATTAAAGGCTAGGCTCACAAGAAAAATCACTGGGGGAAATGTTTAGCTGTTTTATGTGCAATGAAAAAAATTTATCTGTGACACAAAGGAGATGGTTAGGATAAAAGAATGTAGTAATGGTAGTATACTTTGTCTTATTGTAACCAAATCTGAATGGATGTTCTTTCTATGTTACTGTTTTTCTCAAATTTAAAGACAGATATATTCAACATATTATCTTATATGTGTGCTATAACATCTAGTTTGAAACTTAAACCTGTTCTTCCAAAAGTTTTCAATTTTAATGAGCATTTCTTTGCACAAGTACATACACAATACGAATGTTAGACAATATTCAAAGCATACATTGCATCAAAAGATACCAAATCTCTGTTGTAAGTAATATTTAAAAAGTTTTTAATATGGCTCTATTATTGAGAATTAGAACAAAGTAAAGACAAAAAATTAAGACAGAATAAATATATGACACAACTGTGTCTTATGGTGATGTATGTAGATTTTCTCCATGACTCTACTTAGAACAGTGAAGCAAGATTTAATAACTGTTTCTTCAGAGGAGGAAATCAAGTTCAGGTTAATTATTTACACAAACATGAATTTAGTTATGTAATCACAATTTAGTTGCTTGAGAAGCCCACACATATGAGGAGTCTGAAGGATAAGAGTGAGTATGCCACAGTTCTAAGAAAACTTAGAGTTAGGAGAGGTGTAACTCTGTAGTCAGAGTTATTACACTTGGTCAGGATCCTCCTTGTTGTGCACTGTTACTGATAATGAACATTCCCAATAGCCACATATTGAAATCTAAGCTGTACCAAATTACAGAGTGTGGGATCAGTAGGTTGCTCTATTATGAGTGTGACACATTTGTGAGTACTGTCGGTACTCTATGACCATTTAGCAGAAGCCTGGCTGATATATCTTAGGGTACTTGAGGACACAGAGATAAGTTAGCCGTTTGTGAAGTAGAAGAAGAATTTTTGACAGATCAAAAGCTTTCAGGAAAATAAGAAAAAAGACAACAACAACAATGCAAAGCAAAACAAAACAATCTGTGAACAAACCATCTGGCTTGTGATATTTCATTTTAGCAACCCAGGTAGACTCCAAGAGCTACTCTGATAAAGGATTAAGCATTTTCAAGAAATCCTACAGAGCAACTTTTATGGTAGATCTATCAATTGATATGATACGCCCACCCAAGCTCTACAACAATGAGAGAAAAAACCCCTAGAATACCTACTTACATCATGTACTGGAATGCATAGGTTCCTATTCTAGTGAATCTCATCAGGGAACTGTGTGGATCAAGATTCAATCTGACATAGATAATGTATCTTAAATGACACCAATAAAAGTGGATGTAAAGGTTGAATGTGTCATCAAAAACTCATATTCTCTCTCTCTCTCTCTCTCTCTCTCTCTCTCTCTCTCTCTCTCTCT
>JADRCD010177307.1:0-17683 GCA_019843815.1 Montemys delectorum
GAGTTCCAGGATAGCCAAGGCTACACAGAGAAACCCTGTTTCAAAAACAAAAAAAAAAAAAAAAAAAGTAAGTCTCCATCAGCTCTGCTGGATAGAAGAGCCACTGACTGGCTCAGTGTTACTTGCATCACAGCGGTTGTTCTTTTTATGTACAGTTGGACAATTTCATACATGCTCATACTGAATTTTAGACAAGTTCCACTCTCCATTACCTTCTCTCATCCCTCACTCCTGCTGGAACCTTTCCTCTTCCTAGAAATCCACCTCCTACTCCAAACTCTTGTTTTCTTTTTTGACTCATAAACATTAAGTAAGAGTGGAGCCCCAGGAGCCCCTCCCCTAGGTATGATGAAATGCTCTGTGCGTCCTGAGCAGGGGCCAGCCGGCCAGTCTCCTCCCTAAGTTCTGGCTCCTTCTAGCCTCTCCTCTGGGATGTTCCCTGTAGTTGGGGGCAGTGGTGACATAGGTGTACTGTTGAGGATCAGAACACTCTGCAGTCTGTAATTCTCCGCCCTTCGGCTAGTTATAAGTCTCTGTTTGACCGATATCCACTGGCAGTATGTTCTTGCTATTAATATTTAACAACCACTTGTGAAACTGGGAGTTAATGTCTTGCGTGAGAGACCCAAGGCTGGCAGAACTGGTACCTGATCAGGTCCAGCCTAGCCTCGGTCACTACCAGGACTAAACTGATGAATAAACTTATCAAAAGTCACCATAAGTCTTGTTTTTCAAAGTGATTTCTGTAACATTTTACTTATGTGTTATTAATGTATATAGAAACTATTAAAAAGTGTGTATTGTATGACATAAAAGGTGAATATAAGGTGTCCCCTTAGTCTAAAGCATACATCCCTTAGGGATAGGGGAAGGCTACTGCTGTAAGGACAGCCACCAACAGCAAACAACAACAACAACAACAACAACAAAACCTCTTAGACAGTAGTGGAGCACAGGATGCAAAGCTACAATCCCAATACTCACAAGGCTGAGGCAGGAGAGTGGCTTGTTCAAAGTTAGCCTGCTACATACACAGCAAGACCTTGACCTTATCTTAAAACACAAACAAACAAACAAAAAAACCCACTATATTACAATGATTAATGCCTAATTAAGGTTCAATCTCACCCTAGAAAATCTATTTCTTAGCATATATTATAATAATATATAGTATATATTATATGTATTACAATAATATATATTATGTATATTTCCATTTCTCTCTTTAGGGAGAAATTTTCTCTTGATTTTGCTTTATTTATTTTAAACTTTAGTTAGGCTCCATATGATTTTCCATAGGGAAGGAGAGTACACAATGAAAAAGTTGGTAAAGATTGTTTAGATGTCTTTACTTTGATTTGGGAAATATTTTTAGTTTTTATTTTATTTACCAAGACTAAGGTACCCTTGGGTTGTAGCTTTGCCTGCTACCTGAAGACTCAAAAACTGCCTACAATTCAGTCAAACCAGCTACTCTAGGGAGAGGAGGGATAAAGGGGGAAGAAAGCCACTGGCAGAACAGAGAGGAGAGAAAAAGCAATTTACATGACAGTTGTTCATTTTGCTCAGATACATTTAAAAGGAAGGTATGTGAACTGTTTCACTGAAACTCTGGTCCAGCCATCTCTAGAGGAGGTAAAGAAAGAACAGAAAGTCTGCGTGGAGATGGTCAATTTCCTAGACGTGTGTGTAGTCAATTACAGAACAATAGCATCTCTTAGCTATTAACTTCCCCTTCTACTAATGAGTGTACTCAATGGTTTTGTGAAATAAAGCCAAAGAATTTTAATACTTTTTGCCAGTCTTATTCAGCATTTGGCCATCCCCATTGCAATGCTTTCATCATGTCCTACTAAGGCACTATTGTCTGGCCGTGACGTATCCAAGGACTATATATAGCACCAATGTAGATACGCACTTTTGTTTTTATTTGTTCCTGTTTCTCAGATCCTGTTTTGAAAGGGAGGTTGTCGGCTCTGTTCCTTCGTCCTGTTGTTCTATGTCTGTGTTTCTTTCCTCCAGTTTGCATCCTGTCCCAGAATGCAATATTCTCTGAGGAAGCTTGATCTTATTTCTCCCACTGTCATACTAACTCATTTTAGTTTCAACAGCTACAAGAATTTAGAACAATCACAACAACCTTCATAGCTACTCTATTTTTTTTAAATTCTTTGCTGTTGAATGCCACTTACTATACTTAGCTTCTTTAAACTCCTTACAAAATGCTCATGAACATGCCTTCTCACTTCACAGACCTACCTTGAGGGCCACAGACATCTCGTGAAAACATCTGGGAAGGTAGCAAGGAACAGAACAGCTGTGGCTTAGCAACTAATCTAGAAATTACAGTGACAGGAAATTGTAGCAGTGCTGAGACAAGATGGATTCACCCTTAACAAATTAAAAAGCTTTGGCTTGTCGGGAAAGACAGTATGAGAAAATATCTACGTGGCCATACAGTGTAGAGAGGATCGAGTCCCATGTGGGAAGCACATCTCCAACCTTCATTGTACGGCATTAATACATTCATCGTATAATCTGTTCTGCATCCAGGTGGCAACTTTGCCTGGGCTACAAGAGGTTGCGGGTGGTTTCGCATCCCTTACTATAAACTACTCGTTTATGTGAAATGGAAGTAGAACGTGCAGAAATTCCCTGGGATTCAAGAGTAGGGTTTTCCCCAGGACAATCAAGTTTGTGGTTAATTTAGGTCTTCTAGGTCAGCTGAGGAGACCAACCAATCAGAGACGGGAAGGAAAAGGGATTTCCTAAATAAATATGATCCGCAAGAAAATGTTCTCTAAAGACATTCTTGGACTTGACTCCAGCACAGTGACTCAATAGAACTCAGCTCTGCCATGAAGTCCACTGCTCTTCTCCTCTTGGGCATTGTCTTCCTGGATCAGTGTGGAGTTCAAGGTGAGGAGTTTTACACTGTATTAAGTTAGTAAGTTCTGAGGAATACATCACTGTAAAAAGCCTGCTCAGGCCAGCTGATAAAGCTGAATGTCCTGCATGCAATAAAAAGTAATATTGCTCGATCATCAAAGCAGTTAGATGCTGTGACCAGTTATACAAAGGTCGTAATCTGAGCCTGCCAAGACAAGCATGCCTTCCTGGTGTGGGAGTGTGAGTTCCCAGGGAGGGGTCAAAGCAGATTTGAACTCTTTTTTTTTTTTCTGTTTTTTTTTTTTTTTTTTTCGAGACAGAGTTTCTCTCTGTAGCCCTGGCTGTCCTGGATCTCACTCTGTAGACCAGGCTGGCCTCGAACTCAGAAACCACCTGTCTCTGCCTCCCAAGTGCTGGGATTAAAGGCATGCGCCACCATTGCCCGGCCATATTTGAACATTTTAATAATGAGAAATCATTTATCAGATGTAAAGGGGAGTCTGGACGCTTTATTTCACGTTTACCGTGTGAGATATGAAATCCGAAGCCCTGGCAACGGAGAGTGACATAAGAGATCCTTTTCTAAGTTTTCTCCTGCATCACTTTTCTCACCTGATGCTGCGTCCTGATAAGAATGTCTGTGGTTAACCAACTGAGAAGTCAGAAGTCAGAGGGGTTGCCTCTGGCCTCCTTATTCTTGACTTTGCTTACCTCGGACAAAGAGCCTTCCTAGTTTTCCACTTATGTAAAGTAGATGTGTTATAGTTATTGTATGACAGCAAAACCTATGTAAATAGACGCTGACTCTAGGTAAGCAATAAGGGATTGAGACATAGGTTTAAAGAGGCTTTTCGGAGCAGTGGGGATGAGAGGGAATAGGGTTGAAATGGTCATCCATTATTGTAAGTAGAGCTTTCTGTCCACACCTACATCAGCTCCGTGCTCCCAGCACATAGGGAGTATACTGAGGGACTGCTTAACAAGCCGGCTGCACATGTGTGCCTAACCTCAGTAGGGATTTAAGGGTGGTGGAGGTACCCTCCTCCTCCAAGGCTGTGAAGTAACATAGTTAAGAACTCTACGTGACCTAACGTGAAATTCTTCCCCTGCTCCCTTTTGCTAAATGACTTTGTCCTTAACCCCGATTCCTCGTATACAGAATGGAAATAACACCTACCTTGAAAAGGAGTGTTGATGATACACACACACACACACACACACACTCAGTCACAGCAGTAGTGCAGTAATGACTGGGTCAAACCCCTCATTCTAAAGGACCCTAGTAATGTGTATTATCTTTCCTCTAGGAACCCTAGTCATAAGGAATCCACGATGCTCCTGCATCAGCACCAGCCGAGGGACCATCCACTACAAATCCCTCAAAGACCTCAGACAGTTTGCCCCAAGCCCTAATTGCAACAAAACTGAAATCATGTAAGTAAAAGTTTCCAACACATGCATCCCACACGGACTTAGTGGGAGTCTCACTCTCAGCTTGCTTGCTCATGTGGGCAGGAGGCTCTCCCATAAATCTGTCTACTCCTTTACTTTCTTCCTTCTCAAAATAAGAAATTTCTGCTGGAGACTGAAACTGGAAGACGATATATCGTTAAATAATAAATAGTTTCCAAGACCAAATTACCTTTTTAAGGCTCTTTAGCATTCTAATTCAGAAAACATTTACTTGAATATCAACATTAATTGATAATTAATTGATTAATTGATATATCCCTGTTAATTATTAATTGTACTGCTATTACATATTTTCCTATTACATATTTTCCTATTAATATAATCAAAATACATGAATTGAATTCTCAATGAATTAAAAAAATTTTTTTTAAAAATAAAAGAGCTGGGCAATGGTGGCACATGCCTTTAATCCCAGCACTTGGGAGACAGAGGCAAGCGGATTTCTGAGTTCCAGGCCAGCCTGGTCTACAGAGTGAGTTCCAGGACAGACAGGGCTACATAGAGAAACCCTGTCTCGAAAACAAAAACAAAAACAAAAAACAAAAAGAAAGAAAGGAAGAAAGGAAGGAAGGAAGGAAGGAAGAAAATACAATTGGGATTGGTTGATAAGAACAAAGAAATAAAGAGTCATAATTCTGTTCTCCTAACCCCTAGGCATGTGGTCCTTTAAAACACCTTCATCTCCTTCACATGTGTGTCCCTTTTGATATGTAATGCATACCTACATATGTGCATACAGAAGTAAAATCAATAAAGGCAAACATTATATTATTTACTACTTCGAGTTCCTAAGTTTCAGTTTCCTGAAGTCAACCGTAGTCCAAATATTAAATAGAAAGCTTTTTTAAATAATTTCACTATAGTACATTGTTGTAACTGATTTATCTTGATATTATTTATTGTTGTTAATATCTTACTCTGTTTAATTTACACCTTAGACTTTATCTTAGGTACGTAGGCATCTGTGGACGTAGGTACCATGTGAGACTGTAGGAACCTGGACATCTCCCCTATAGATGAGGAGAAGTTGCCATTTGTAATTTGTTTTTTCCTTAACAGAATAACAGTGGAAAGTTTCTCATGACAATTAAGTTTCTCTAATAATGCAATCCTTGTTAGTTTTCTGGGGATGCTAGGATTGAACCTAGGCCTTTGCATGGGCTATGCATGAACACTCTCTCTACTTAACCCTAACCCTGAATCCTAAAAATGACATGGAAAATTTCTGAGGGGTTGCAGAGAGATGACTGAGAAGTTAAGAGGACTAGAGTTTAGTTTATATTACCCACAGTGGACAACTCACAACCATCTATAACTCCCACCCCCAGGAGATCCTATACCTTCTTCTGGATTCTGTGGGCACCTGCATACTAGCACATATTCACACGCAGAAGTCAAAAATAAAATGAAATGTAATCCGTATTCTGTATGTTCAAGAACGCATGCTGTGCATGCATACGGCGCATACGGCAATCAGGACACCTTGGTAGTGTCGGTTTTCTCCTCCGTTCTCATTTGGGGTTTCGGGGTTGAACTTAGCTCTCCAGGAGTATGAGGCAAGTGTGCTAACCAGCCGCACCGACTCACTGGCCCTAATAATGACTTTTAGTGGCTAGCTGTTTTACGTCATGTCAACAGTCCATAATTTGCAAGTACATACCCATTGCTAGAAACAAAGGTCATGTAAAAAAAAAAATTCACTATTGTCAAACTATTACTATTGTAGTATTGTCTTTAATTTTTTCCTAGTAATTCTTTTCTAGAGATTAGAATTTCTTGTTTGTTTGTTTTATTTTGAGACAGAGTCTTTGTTAGGTAGCCAAGGCTGGCCTCAGTCTCATGATCCTCTTACTTTATCTATGTGAATGCTGGGGTTCCAGGCATAAGCCACCATTCCAAGACTCTTAGAAATTAGAATTGTGAAGTTAAATGCCATATATGTGTATCACAATATATGTGTGTGTGTGTGTGTGTGTGTGTGTGTGTGTGTCTCAAAGGTCATATGTATATCAACCTAAATCAAGCAATTCTATATGGAATAGCTATTCTTATTCTCAAGATATATAGAGAAATTAATATTTAGAAATTGAGGTTTCTCCTGAAAGATTTGCTACAATTTTTTTTAATTTACTTGTTAATCTTAGGAAGACATTTTGCTACATTTTAAATGGTTTCCGCTGGAAAACTCAGCAAAATGCATGCTTTTTTTTTTTTTTCACTGTTTCTACTAAGAATTATTACATTGTTGCTGGGGGTGGCAGAGAAGGCTCACTGGTATTTCTTTGGCAGTGCTACACTGAAGAACGGAGACCAAACCTGCCTAGACCCAGATTCAGCAAATGTGAAGAAGCTAATGAAAGAATGGGAGAAAAAGGTTGGTGAGGGGAGGAACCCAAATTGCTTTCTTTTAGAGATCAACTCAGAAAGTCAACAGATCCTGGACACACCCACTAAGGACCTATTTTCCATCCTTTTGAATAGTATCAAATAATAAGACACTAAGGATTCAGAAATAATAAGCTATCACCTCTTCCCCATATAGCAGATCAATCATTAACAATGTGTAAAAATCAACATACTTGTTGGGAGACATTTAGAACAGTGTACACACAAGAACCTTGAGAACGACCAAGGAAAGGGTGATTGACTTGGCCAAGAGCCAGAGCAGAAAGTATTAAGGTAGACTTCTTCTATCAAGTGACCACTGATCTGCATTTTTGAGGATAAGATATTTACCAGGCAGTTAATTAAGTACAGTGTGGGCGTTGGCGGTATCAAGTGGCGTAAGGTGTATTCAGTGAGCCTGAACTAATGTAACTGGAATTTAAATGCAGAGAACAAAGGGATTGGGATGGGAAAGGAGCCAACGACAAAGTGGGAAGAACTGTGCGGTAGCTAAGGAGCTGGGCTTCAGAAGAGCCATGGAGTATGTGGTGGGGAGCTTCGGTCCCCACAGCTGACTCCTGGGTCTGCCCTCCCTCCATCCGAGTTGTTAAGCTTCAGGCAGCCTTGTCCATTTTCAGTGTTTCTCAACCTTCTTAGTGCTGAGACCCTTTAATACAGTCCCTCGTGTTGAGGTCCCCTCCAACCATAAAGTTATCTTGTTGCGACTTCATAACTGTAACTTTTGCTACCATTAAGAATCATAACATAAATACCTGATACGCAGGATATCTGATATGTGCCCCAAATCCATTTCGGCACCCAAGTTGAGAACCATTGTCTTATGTGAAAAGTGGGTGATAATGTTACCAGTCAGCCCCAAAAGGCTGTGTTTGGCCCAGGCAGGTGATGAAGGGAGAGGATGGAAGACAGCAAGATGCCAGAAAAACAGACAAGCAAGTAAAGAGGGAGCTGAGGCTTCTTTAATGTAGGGGCAGCCGATAATGAGGCCAGTGCCTCTGAGAGAGCAGCAACGTTAGCTGGCTCTGGGGACAAGGAATGATCACACTCAGGAGGGGTTAGACCATTCCGAGGGGGAGAAATTACAACATTGGGAAACATTACCTTTTTCTCATTTCTTGCAGATAAGCCAAAAGAAAAAGCAAAAGAGGGGGAAAAAACATCAAAAGAACAAGAAAAACAGAAAACCTAAAATACCCCAAAGTCCTCGTTCAAAGAAGACTACATAAGAGACCACTTTACCCAACAAGCGCTCTGCGCCTAAACGGTTTTTAGACCGTACTGAAAAGCCTTCCCTGGTGGAGCAGCCTTTAATACATAAGCTTTAATACACTAACTACAGAACATAAAGTGTGAATTTGATATTATAACTAAAGCTAGGAAGTTAATTGTAAAACTCAAATAGTAAGAATTGCTAGAGGCAAAAACTATCTTTGTTCTACACAGCCAACAAAATTTCATCAAGCCCTTGAGCGCCGTCACGATAATATCAAATCTGGGCAAGTGTCCACACACAGTTATCCCATGCACAACAGCTGTTTGGCTTCCATTTCTCACAGCCTCCGGAGTCTCTGAGGCTCATGTCACCAAGCCCCAGGCCTGTCTGTTTGCTGGTGAGCTAGATAGACTTCACCAAGCTGGAGAGGCCATCCGCAGCTGCATTTGGGTCAGCCTAGAGACCCACACACAAAGTGTGTCTCAGAGATAGGTGCTAATGGTTTTGAGGTTCTATAATGGAGACCACTCGAGTTGGCTTTCAGAACCTTCCATGTAGCTTTTGAGAACATGAGATTTCATCATTAACTTGATCCCATCTTCAAAGCTTATTCCAAATTTGCCTCTTAAATAAAACTCTCCTAGAAGGTTGTGGATGTAGCTTAGTTGGCAGAATACTTGGTGTTGTATGGACCAGGCCCTGGAGTTGATCACTAACAGTGTAAAAACCTAACCAGTTTAAAGAACATTTTCTGGCTACTCAAATTCTCTTAAATTTATTTCACTTACTGCTCAGTGTTTCATGAGAAAATACTTCACTGTTATCTAATTGGATTTTGTTTGTTGGTTTGTTTTTTTCCTTCCAACGAGATTGTTTTTTGAGTGTAAGGGCCATGGATTATTTTCCCTAAATCTTCCACAGTGCCTACAAGAACTTGGATTTGGATAATTTCCTAATTGTATGTGTGAGAGGTGGAAAGGCTGTTACACACCAGGCATTGGCCAATCCCTGTATTGCCTAACTAACCCTTGGCCTCCTTGCTTTCTTGCTTGCTTACTAATTTTTTTAAGACAGAGTTTATCATCTGGCTATCCTCACAAAGTAGAAAAGGCTGGCCTTGAATTCACATATATCTACATTCTACTGCCTCCTAAATGCTAGGATTATAAGTGTGTGCTACTACACCTGCCTCCCTCCCTCCCTGCCTCCCTCTCTCCCTCCCTTCCTTCCTTAGATTACCTAGCTTTCTTATTAACTTCAGGGATCTTCAATGCACAAGCCAGCATGAGTGAAAAAGAAGCCTTACCTTGCAACAGGAGGCTAATGTCTTTAACAAACAGGAATCACATGTTTAAGACATTTGCGGATATTTGGGCCTGCTCGAAAAATACACAGGCCATCTAGAAACATAAGCTTACGTCGAAGACAGGTTTGACTGACTGGCAAATACAAGACCTTTCCTCACTCAAAACAAAATTCCTCTACTATCATTCTTGATCAGGACAAGCTTCCTAGAAGTCAACAAAATAGCTGCCAAATCCTTTAACAAGGATCTTAGGTGAATATGAATTTCCTCTCCATCTTCCCTCCCTCATTGAAGAACTCTCAGTATATGATTATATTGATTGCCACATCAGTCAAGGAGTGGTGAAACAGAAAGTTTGGGGCTGAAGAGGTGGCCAGAGTTCCATTCCCAGCACCCACACATGAGCCTTGTGACCACCTGTAACTCCAGCTCCAGGGGAATCCATTTCTCTCTTCTGGCCTTTGCAAGCATTGCACAGATGTACACATGACATACACACATAATTTAAGATGCCAAATAAAAATCCTTGCAGAGATATTTTTAAAGGAACCAAGAGCTACAGGATATAGTAAATTCTGTTAGTGGAAGCATGGATGGGGCCAAGTTAGCCTTCGTGGGAGCTGGAAACTGTCCTGGAGAGGGGGTCCAATGAGCTAAATAGAACAGAATGTCTCTGGGCAGAAGTTCAGTCTTTAGCATGGTTTTCTCAAATATTGCCATTCCTCGAGCTGCAGGTGGCTTTGAGCATGGCTGCCGAGACTCTCGTCCAAATACCATTACACAGTCAAACACTTGTCCAGCTCGCTCCAGATAACTTGCTTTGGAAAAAAAATAATGAATAAAATTGTTTCCTAACAAGTTAGCCGGTGGCCCTTGCATCTGACAGCTGGGTAGTATAGATAACTACTAGCCAAGGACTGTGTATTCTTTACTAAATAGTTATAGTGGATACATATGCCTACAGTGTGACTTCATACATATATTCTAATTTTTAATTCAGAACAAGTTAGCATAGATGCTGTGAAGCTATTTTGTGAAAAGATGGTGATATCAGTAAAAGTGCTCTACATCTCAAAATAAACTTGGTTTTTTTTAAATGGCTTTGTCTGCACTTTGGCTACTGTGTGCTTCTGTCAGGAGACTTCTGTTTATCCTTTATTCCTTTGCCGTTTGGCTTGCTCTCATGCTGTTGATGGAAATTGAGATAAAGACATGAAAATGCTTTAAGGGTCTCCTTAAGTACAAAAAACAAACAAACACACAAAAACCAAAACCAAAACCTTCTATGGCATATAATAAAACACCAACAATCTCAGTTAAAGTGTCTACTGCTGTGAGGAAACGCCATGACCAAAAGTAACTTGGGGAGGGAAGGGTTTCTTGCACTTACGCTTCAGGATCATGTGATAACATAGAAGGCAGTCAGGTCAGGAATTCAGGGCAGGGACCTAGCAGCAGGAGCTGATGCAAAGGGGCCATGGAGTGATGCGTACTGGCTTGCTTACCATGGCCTGCTTAGTTCACCCAAGATCACCAGCCAGAGGGGCACCCACCCACAATGGGCTGGGTCCTCCCAGGTGAGTCATTGATTAAAGCTTGTCTATAGTTCGATCTTATAAAGTAATGTTCTCAACTGAGGTACCTTCCCCTGAGATGAGCTTCAGCTTGTGTCAAGTTGACATATAACTAGCCGACACACTACCTTACAACAACATGTTGGAGCTGAAGAGACAGCTTGGGAGCACTGGCTGACCTTCCCGAAGACCCAGGCTCAACTCCCAGCATCTGCATGACAGCTTCTAACTGTCTATAACTCCAGTTCCAGGGGATTTGATTTCCTCTTCTGGCATGCACAGGCAAAACACCCACACACTTAAAATTAAATAAAAGTACAAAGAATTATGTAGTGTTGAACTGCTTCTCTAATTGTCGAGAGTAATGCTATTCTTGTGAGCTATAAGCCCAGCAAACCAAAAAACGTCTTCCCTTCTCTCTCCTAAAACTGCGTATGTTCAAGGGACATGAAGCTTCAAGCAGGGATGGTGGAGACCCGAACGGCAAATCGATTATTTAAGTCTCAGGTGCTAAGGTTTAGAGAAGATCTCTCTGATCGTTCCTTGTGGACTGAGCCTCTCTTCCTATCTCTGGGGTACACTGACTTCGTTTCCTTTCCTTTTCAGAGCCCTTGCAGGTGCAGGTCCTTGTGATGTCGGACCATTCTGTGTCGACTTGGTTACACAGGGAGCTGTGTCCCTCATAATCCCTCTCCCTGTGTGTTTCTTGGGTTTAATTATCAGCCCGTGGTTACCTCTTTGGAAGAGATGAAGCCTTTAAGAGGTGGGGCCCACTGAGAGGAAATTAAGTAAGGATGTTCACTTGAGCGTCTCCTAGCCCTTTCTTTCCTCATTCTCTTTTTCTTCCTGAATACACTGTTGTGAACAGTCCTCCTCTGCCATGAAGCCTGCTGTGAGTTACTGTACCATGGGAGCTCAAAGCAACCTGGCAAAGGAACTACAATCTGAAACCATCATGAGTCAAAATAGGCCTTCCCTTCTTCTAGGTTGATTGTATTGCATACCTATCCTGGTGATGGAAACTCACCATAGCTATTATTCTTGGACTATAGATACATCGTGTGGGATCTCTAGGAAGGTTGAAAGTAGACTGAAAACACCAGCACATACAATTGAGGTATTCTTGAGAAGCCAGACCAGTGTAGTGTTTGGACAGGCGTCAGCCACTATCGGTATATTTGCATTTCCCCCCAAGGGCCTTTACCTACAAGGCAGCCAGGTGGTGCTGTGCAAAGAGCAAAGGTTTGGGTTTTTTTTTTTTTTTTTTTAGACATATCTCAGGAACAACTGAGCACACTGTTGAGTTGTAAGGCCTTGGTTCAAGAGTAGAATCTCTCTGCATTCATTTCTTCATCCAGGATCATTGTGAGAGACAAAATTCATATAGACTTTGGTGCATGTACTGGCTGGTTTTGTGTGTCAACTTGACACAGACTGCAGTTATCACAGAGAAGGGAGCTTCAGTTGGGAAAGTGCCTCCATGAGACCCAGCTGTGGGGCATTTTCTCAATTAGTGATCAAGGGGGTAGGACCCCTGGTGGGTGGTGCCATCTCTGGGCTGGAAGTCTTGAGTTCTATAAGAGAGCAGGCTGAGCAAGCCAGGAGAAGCAAGCCAGTAAGGAACATCCCTCCATGGCCTCTACACTGGCTCCTGCTTCCTGACCTGCTTGAGTTCCAGTCCTGACTTCCTCTGGTGATGAACAGCCATGTAGAAGTATAAGCTGAATAAACCTTTTCCTCCCCAACTTGCTTCTTGGTCATGATGTTTGTGCAGGAATAGAAACCCTGACAGTGCATAGAAAGTTCTAGGTCCTCCTCACCCACCCACTTAATAAGACCATCCCTGCCTCTCATCAGAGACAACCCCAAGTCTCATGGGCAGAGAAGTGTGCATAGATGAAAGACTATGTTAGAGAAATGAGATGCCCCAAGCAGTTCTTTCTAGGGACGTTTACATAGCCTGAAGCTAAACTTTCATGACCTCTTCCTGGGCTACCCCAAAGGTCTCCTGTATGCTGAAGTTTCTCTTGCTTCCGTACTACCCTCGGCAGGCAGAATGATCCTTTAAAAATAATAACTCAAAAAGCAATATCTTGCCTAAAATCCTGGGATTTATAGCTGGGTCAAAGATGGCTACATCCTTTCTGATAGGCTCTGCCTGCCTCTCTGATCATGGTTTCTTCATCTATGAGCCTCAGTTTTCTGTCTCTTGGGCACACTGAATTCATTTGTTTTTCAAAGCCTTGGGTAGATTCTGCTCCATGCTGGGCTGGACTGTGCCATCAACTTGGTGGGACCAGGCTCTGCATTTCCTGGAGTCTCTTTTTCAGTGTGCTCCTCAGAGTTAGCTTATGAGGAATGGGTGAGATTTGGAAAAGCGAAAGAGAGATGCTGGTCTTTCAGAGGACCACTAGGGAAACAGGAACACTCTCTGCTTGTCTTGGTCTCTTCCTGCACAGCTGGCTCATCTTCCCCATTGCTGACCTGAGATCACTGTTGCTCCCAGGTTCCCCAAGAGAGGCAGTGGATCTATAGAGGCCATTCTGATACAGAAGTAGCAGTTTCCTGTACACTTTCGCAACCCTTTGGCAACCAGGGCTCATCCTCTTGAGTTTTCTTACAAGCCTAGTTGTCCAGCTGGCTCAGCGCTCCTGCTAGACTAGTCAATAATTCTTCCTCCAGTCTTCTGATTTTCCCACTGGGACTTTCACTTCCCAGCATCCTTTCTTAGTTCCCGTAGGAAACCCTTTGTTCCCACGATGTCTCTGTTCCCTAATTGATACAGTTGTGTTAAATAAATAAAGGCTTGTTTTCATAAATTAGGTTTCAGTTTATCTGTTAGTAACCGTTCTAGAGCTGTGATAATGGTACCTATAGAAGGAAGGATTTCTCTGGCTAGGGTTCCTGAGGGATGAGAGTTCGCCATGGTAGCAGGCAGCAGATAGGAAGGCAGAAACTGCTGAGAGCTCCCATCTTGGACTGAAAATAGGAAGCTAAGAGTGAACTCAGAATGGTGTGTAGCTTATGAAACCTCAAAGCTCCACCCCACTTTACCTCCAGCCCCGCCCTATCCCCACCCCTGACCCACCTCAACCCCACCCACAACACCCCATCCCCACCGCACCCCATCCCCAAATCATATTTATTCCAGCATCCAGACAGTACGCATCCAAGCCGATGGGTAACTGGGTAATGTTCTCACTCAAAACAACTGTAGTTGAACGTTACTTCAAAGTCTCCTCCTCGTTTTCAGTAAAATACTCACCACCCCCCCGCCACTCTCGACTCCACTATTTTACTGGTTTCAAATGTGGTGCATGTGTATAAAAGTAGTGAATGAAATGAGAACACTCAGATTTCACGTTATTATTTTAAAAAATAAGAACTGGCTGGGTGTGATGGCACCTGCCTTTAATCCTCGGGACTCGGGAGGCAGAAGCAGGCAGATCTCTGTGAGTTCCCAGCCAGCTTGGTCTGAGGAGCAATTTCCAGGACAGCCAGAGGTACACAGAGAAACCTTGTCTCAAAAACAAAAAACAGACAAACAAACATAAAACCCAACTGGCTCAAATGCTTCACATTTATATGATTATAAACAAGAGTGGGTAAGAATAGGAACAGTGGGGTTTGAAGAGATGGCTCAGTGGTTAAGAGCACTGACTGCTCTTCCAGAGGTCCTGAGTTCAAATCCCAGCACCCACATGGTGGCTCACAAACATCTGTAATGGGATCCGATGCCCTCTTCTGGTGTGTCTGAAGACAGCGACAGTGAGCTCATATACATAAAATAAATAAAGACATCTTTAAAATTAATTAATTAGTTAGTTAACCCATAATTGACACTGTTGACTTTCACTTAGTGGGTTTACCAAGTGGTCATATGTCTCATGCTGATGGTTTGCAGGCAAAGCGGGTCTCTGTAGTACAGCCAGGAATGACTGACACACACTCTCACTCAGCTCTCCACTCTCTGCACGCCAGTCACTTAGCAGCTGACGTCACTGATGGTGACTCCGGTTTGCGTTACATAAGAGAGAGTTACCTTTTCCTTCACAGAACTGGAACGTAGCTTTAACGAGTGTCCACTAAGGAAACCATAGCAAATGATATAATCACAACTTAAAATAAAAAATAAGGTGCTCCCTTCGGCAGCACATATACTAAAATTGGAACGATACAGAGAAGATTAGCATGGCCCCTGCGTAAAGATGACACGAAAATTCATGAAGCGTTCCATATTTTTAGGGGAGCCTGGGAAAGGAGATATTGTAAATAAAGAAAACATCTAATAAAAAAAATACAAAAAAACAAAGTAAATCAGAGCATGGACACAAATAAAAAAAAGTAAAAAATAAAAAATAAGGCAAGTATTAAAAAGAAAAGAAACTCATAGTGAATTAATAGAAGTAAAGCAACCTTAGCTAGCAAAAGTTAAGAAACGCACATGCTGCATGAGTGTTCTAATTTTACCTCAGACGCACACCCTCTTCTTGCCTCTGAGGGCGCCTGCATTCAAGTGTGCATATCCACATTCATACACAGACTTATAGCATGTAATTAAAAAGAAATCTTTAATAAAAAAATTATGTGAATATTTTTTGTTCTCCACCCACATGCACAAGTTTATATTGCTTGGCTTCAGAACTCCTGTCTCCTTCACCATGCTTTCCGTTAAGTAATTGGGAGAGATGTTTGTGTGAGAAAGTGGAAAGTTGTTTGCTGCCCACTGCTGACGCCAGAACCCAGGCCTCGGGCGTGACAGCCTGGTGCTTTTCCATTGAACTACAAGTCAAGCCCAGCAGCAGGGCTTTGGCAATTGAACAGTCTAGTCTTCCCCTGTGAGGAAGATTAGGATCTGTAATAAACTGATAAAAGATTAGAAGGAGGAGGGGAAAAGATCAGAGAGAAGGGGTCTCAGTGTTCTAGGGACCTGAAGAACAGCGTGACATGGCCACTCTTACAAAGGAAAGCGTTTAACTGGGCTGCCTTATACTTTCAGAGGGTTAGTCCATTGCCATCATGGAGGGGACCGTGGCGGCAGACGGGCAGTTTACATCTGGATTGGCAGGCAGCAGGAAGAAGGAGAGGAACACTGCGATTAGCTTAGACTTTTGGGGGGGGGGGCAGTGGGTAGGGTTTGTATAGCCCTGGCTGTCCCTCAAACTCTCTCTATAGACCACTCTGGCCTTAAACTCAAAGAAACCCATCTACCTCTGTCTCCTGAGTGCTGGGATTAGCCTACCCACAGTGATACACTTCTTCCAACAAGGCTACACCTCCTAATCCTTCTCAAGTAAGGCCACTCCCTGATGACTAACATTCAAATACATGAGCCCATGGAGGCCATTCTTATTCAAACCACCATAGAAGGGGAAAAGGAAAGAGAGAAAGAAAGAAAGAAAAAAGTGTGTGTGTGTGTGTGTGTGTGTGTGTGTGTGTGTGTGTGTTTAGCTATTTTGAAATGTAGCAATCACTTGTACATGATTGAAAATAGGATGACTTTATCTCTGAGCAGACATCTCTTTGTCTTTGGCCTTTGGGGAGCATGCTGACATGGACATTTATTTTTATGTGTTCCATGACAGTAAAAAGTGGACTAACTAAAGTGTCTCTAGTAGCTAGGAAGGGTGTCAAAGATGCCTCTGACAGAGATTTCAATCAAGAGTTCCATGTCAGGTTCACTAAGACTTTGTGTGTATGTGTATGAGTGAGTTAACACGTGTGTGTGTGTGTGTGTGTGTGTGTGTGTGTGTGTGTATGTACATACAGAGTCTCAGACTCTATTAGCTCTGGCTGTTTGGGAACTTACTATGTAGATAAGGCTGGCTTTGAACTCATAGAGACCCACCTGTGTTAGCCTCCTGATTGCTGGGATTAATGATGTGCACTACCACACCCAGTTCCACAGTATTTTTTGAGACAGGCTCTCTCATGGAACTCTAACCTAGATGTCCTGCCTCATCAGGAGCCCCAGGGATCTTCTTGATTTTCCTGTCTTTGCCCAGTGCTTGGATTACACGACACAGTAGCCAATCCATGGACTGAGACTTACCTGTAATAAGACTTAGATGGCTCAGAGGTTAAGAGCACTGATTGTTCTTTCAGAGATACTGAGTTCAATTCCCAGCAACCACATGGTGGCTCACAACCATCTTTAATGGGATCTGATGCCCTCTTCTAGTGTGTCTGAAGACAGCTACAGTGTACTCATATACATAAAACAAATAAATCTTTAAAAAAAAAAAAGACTTATCATGTCTGAAGCTTCTCTGCCAATCTGTTTTCCCCATTTTCATTTTCATAGGAATCCCTCCCAATTAAATTAATTGATTCTGCCTCAAGGCTTATTTCTCAGAGAATATAAATGCCACATGTTGTTGTTATTGCTGTTGTTGTTATTATTATTATTATTATTATTATTATTATCATTTTCATCTGTGATGGTTTGTAAATGCTCAGCCCAGGGAGTGGCACTATTAGAAGGTGTGACCCTGTTGGAGTAAATGTGGCTCTGTTAGAGTAGGTGTGTCACTGTGGGTGTGGGCTATAAGACCCTCATCCTAGCTGCCTGGAAGCCAGTCTCCTTCTAGCAGCCTTCAGATGAAGATGTAGAACTCTCAGCTTCTCTTACACCATGCCTGCCTGGAAACTGCCATGCTCCCACCTTGGTGATAATGGACTGAACCTCTGAACCTGCAAGCCAGCCCCAACTAGATGTTATTCTTATAAGAGTTGCCTTAGTCTGGATTTCTGAGTTCGAGGACAGCCTGGTCTACAGAGTGAGTTCCAGGACAGCCAGGGCTACACAGATAAACTCTGTCT